>BMAO01019177.1:0-140953 GCA_019973975.1 Trichonephila clavata | reverse complement strand
TATGAACGTACAAGGTCAGTGCCTAACCAACTACACCACCCAACCGGCGCATGTTTAACATAACACGGCATGTTTTTTTAAGATGCATAACATTATAAACATATTAACCATAACATAAAAAATGCATAACACGGCTTTTGGTGACTTTGCGCATCACACATACACTGTTCATAAGCAAAGGGGGCTTAGAAAAAAATTCACTAAAAATAAATTTACTCTTTTTTTCTTTTTAA
Organism: Trichonephila clavata; assembly: GCA_019973975.1. Lineage (NCBI taxonomy): Eukaryota > Metazoa > Arthropoda > Arachnida > Araneae > Nephilidae > Trichonephila > Trichonephila clavata. The sequence continues at coordinate 140,720 of BMAO01019177.1, read as the reverse complement.
TATGCTTGCGGCGCCCTCGCAAAACATTAACGAAGCTCCCTGGAAAATTTTAGAAAGATACAATCAGCGTTGAGAATTTGTACAAGTTCCAAATAAATATACAAACGTTTAAACTTATTTATAAGATAGCGATGAGCGCGATGAAATAATTAGCAGTGAACTGTGCAATCCTGACGCCAGCTTGATGACTTTTATTCTTGGTACCGTCGTCAGATCATCAGTTTAAATATTCCAGTTTTCCCGCTTTTAGGATCAATTCTATTGGAATAAAATTCCATCGTAAGTTCTGGAACTAAGATATTTCTGCTGAATATCCATCATGTTTTGGATAACAATTTGACAAATCCAACTCATGTATAAATTCGTAGAAATATCAGAAGAATTGCATCCATGATGATTTTGAAAGTCTGTTCAGTAATTTAAATTTTAAGGAACCTTAGATGTAGCAATGTATGTAAGTTCTTCAACAACTCGTATATAAATGAGACATTGAATTTTAAGTTGAGCAAGTTAAGTTGTAATGATTGGCTATTCCTACTTCCTTGTAACCCCCCTTGTCTACTCTCGAACCCAGCTAGAAGTGTGGGTTCAACTAATTGTTGTTGTTGTCGTGTCCTTTCCGCAGGGAAGGAATGAAAGCTGCCATTGCCTGTGAGACACAGGTTGGACTTCTTAACGATAGATGGCGACACCACCTATCTCCACCTCCACAATTTTACCATGGAGCTGAAGGGGAGGGAAATATTCTCCAGCCCCCTGCACTCGTGGTTTCTGCTGCGACCGCCCACAAGACTTTCTGACCCACTGATTTAACGAGCACGTACTCCGTCTATACTCGGTGGTATTTAGTGGCATCGGGCATCGAACCCAGACCCTCGGGTCTGGAGTCCAATGCTCTAACCACTAGGCTACCCACGGCCCTAAAGTGTGGGTTCAACTAATTGCTCAGACGATATGATTCACTAAAATCGTTTATTTGTCAGAAGAATTAACACAGACACAATAATAATCCAATTAAGGTAATTTAGATCAATGATTAGAGCGCGAAGGTGAGATCAGTTAGCCTGAGGATAATATTTACGGACATTCAACTAATTTCTACGATAACCCATACAAGCTCGTTATTAACTCAGACGCACCCTAGCCATTTCGTTTCTAACTTCTATTTAAATAATACGCTCAATGCCTGAACTCTTGTCAGTCAGAAGTCCTGCAGATGAGGCCTTGAACACTAATAGTTGTCTTGATCAGCTCACATCCAAGTGATCCTCACTTTTGATATCTTCAATTCTCACTTTAATAATCTTAGATACTCACTTCAATAACTCAAGATCCTCCCTTCACTAACTCTCAAAACTCGCGAATACAGAATTTATATAATAAACTTAATTTGCATAATCACGTTTTCCTTACCTTCGGTAAAAGTTGGTTGAAAGAAATGCTTCCTCAAAGAGTCCCAAGGAATTAGTGAGAGCCGCGTATAGATCCGTCACAAAGTTTTATAAATTAGTTATTGAATTAAACATGTTTTACACTTTGAAAAATAGAACATTTCTTAGTTAAGATATCCTAACATGTTCAGGGTACTTTTTAAAAAATAGAATACTAAAACGTAATAAACGTTTTTTTAGGAATCAATACTAATAAATACTAATATTTAACTATAATAATATTTAATAATACATCGAAATTTTACAAAAATTAAAATAATAAGTGAAGATTGTGCAATATTTTTAAAAAATTCAAATCAATTAGAGAAAATAATAATAAACTTTTATCAGTAAAATTAATACAAAAACAAATTAGATGCATTTATCTAAAAATTGTACTAAAATAAGAATATTTTGTAAGTTGAATATTTTGTAAGTTAAGAATATTTTGTTTTGATCAGTAGATTAATTCTATATTTGAAACTATTATTGATAAATAGCTTTACGTAAAAAGTCATGATACTCTCCTTTTTTTCCCCCTCTCATTATTTTACCAAAAGGAATCACTAAAATTCTCATTTTATTTGATTAAAAGGCATTGGTATTGGTATTAGAATTTAATTTTCATCAGTATTAGCTCTATTTCCTCTATTGGACTGAAGATATTATTAAGTAGCATTTTTAATGAAATAAAACGCATATTTTATCACAATAATTGTGAGAGAAAAGTTTAAAAATATAAAATATTTGCTTTCTATTGAATTCATTTTTATTATAAAACTTCAAAACATACATATTCTTAAAAAGTTTAAACATAAACACACATTAAACTCGATATTCTAGACATTTTCTGTCCGGCAGAAGGTAATCCCTGTGAAAACTATCTTACAAATGCAGACTAACTCTTAACAATACGGACATTTTGTGGAGACGGCGTTATAAATCATAATACAAAGGTCAGGGGCTCATCCTTTGATCATCTGTTCGGCTTAGTACAACAGAATTATGTATGCAAGCTGGAAACTTATATGTTCAGTTTATGGGTTTAGTTATAGGGTGGGAGAATGTTATATTTTCGAATGTTAGTCTCATATAAACATTTTGGTATAAGGCTAGTTATATTCTTCTATAAAGAAAATTATATGTATCAGTTGCTTAGATTTATGTTTGAAATGAAGTTTTTAGAAAATTATTTATGTCTCTTTTCTAAACACATGTAATGCATTAGATAAATTATTTATACAATAATAATTAAAGTAAATGTCCATATGAACAAGGTTTTACAAACGATTACAAAGAATTCAGAAGTTACATAAATAGATACTTGGGTGAGGTAAGCCAATTTAAAGAGCAATGGTTTAGAGAAGTAGGTAGATTCTATATATATATTGGTGTGTAAAAGTAAGGACGACATGAATTCCAAACGTATGGCAAATTTATTCCAAAATGACGCAAATAATACTATAAAATTTCCAAGACAAAAGAATAGGATGGAAGACGTGAAAAAATTCCTCTAAAAAGGTAAAAGAACTTAATTAAGAAAAAATAAGATTTGAGCACAACTGAGCGCAGATCTTAGAATCTATAGGACAAGAGTCTGGCAAGAAAATTCAGCCTTTAGTTGGATGCCTTCTGATTGCTTTGTAGGATTTGTAGCTATATAATCTGTATAAGCCAGTAACAACCTCCGCACCTTGATGATCATTTTGGTGTAGTGGTTAAGTTACTCGGTTTCGAATCCAAAGGTCCCGGGTTCTGTCCTCTGTATAAGTGCACAACTTCAGATTTACATTACCTGTTCACATGCGGAAATGTTAAGGGGCTTTCGATAATTATTTCTCTTAAAGCACCAATAACAGCTTCACGAACGTTGTCTGCGTGATTGTTGATGGGATAACAAGTACCTCCCTAGAGTGACCAAAATATGATAGACTGTGGATTTAAATCCGAAACCTTTTCTGGCCGATATTTATGTTGAATTACTTCACCCCTCCCCAAAACTAATATACCGCTATTTTAAAAGCAGCTGTAGCATTTTGGTCCATGAGAGGTACTTGGCATCACATTGCATGTGAGAAATGAGATGCTGTGTATAATATCAGACACCAACGTGCATCTAAACCTCTTTGGAAGATATGAATATCACAGTAAAGATATTAACTAGGATACTTTTCCAAATAAAAGCTCCATTTCAAACGATTCTTTTTTGGTTATGTTGAAGATCTAGAATCATTACTCAAATTCCCTCATCTGTAAAGAATACTCGATATCGTTACTAATCATTCCAGCTCTGATGTTTCCGGCTCTATGAAATACTCCGTTCTTACGTCAATTATACTAGTCCTTATACCAACACACATTAAACTAGTCATAGGGCAAATAGAATACCATTGCACAGCCTGTTGGCCAAGGTAAAACGCTATGTTTGTAGTAGACGAACGTGTGTTGCGATTTCTCACACTGTATGTGATTTTTTCTTTCTTGCCTGTAGGGTTATATATCAATCACTCACTAAAGTGATTGTTCATGGGTGGCCACTGTTAATATTTCAGACAGCAACAGGCTCCTTCAAGATGCTATTACTATTTGAAATAATGTACAATCTCAGGAATAGATTCTGTGAGTAATCTTGAAATCCGTTGCCACCCTTATCACAGCTCAAAATTCCTTGCTTTCTAATGTTTCGCCTTAAGTAAAGGCATCGTAATGTCGTTTACAGAATAAACTGCCCGAAAAAGTATCATGATGTGTTTAAAGTGATACAACCCCATGCAATAGTTATCTCAAAAATCTTGAGAACTTTCAGCTATCGTGTATCATATAGTTCAAACACTCACCATATGTGTATACTATTGTCTGATTCGAAATGAAAAGTTTTAAAATGGTGCATAATTATACTAATAGAGATAAATAAAGATTCTTGTGTGGAGATTCAAGTCCATGTTTCTATTCTTCCAGAGATATGTCTAGTGAATGCTCTTTAAATTAAACTAACTCGTGTAAAGTGGTCTTGAAGATAGAAAAGTGAAAAATCCAAGCAAATGTCAGTTTTATCTCTTACCGTGATCTAAAAGTGTGAGATATCCTCCTTTAAGAGTAAATATTATTAAGAGAGTTGTTATAAACTCGAAACAGATGCTACACGCAAAATGTAGGAACTTCTATATAAAATAAATGTTTACAGCATAGTGATATAATATAAAATTAAATGGACCATTTATTCGCATTCTAGTTGACAATATTTATTTAAACTGACTAATTAAAAATAATAAATTTTTAAAACTTTTATTTTAAAAAATCGGCATAACTTTGATTTATATTATGTAATTGTTTTCTTGCTCAGCTCTTTCTGTATCTGTATGTAACGGATTTACACCTTATTAGATAATAAATCATTTTGTTCTTACAAAGTACAATTTACTTAACTTTGGAATAACTTTCATATATATGTGAGTGTGAGCCATAAAAAACGATTCCTTCTGTTCAGAAGTGTAAATAATTCAGTTTTGAAGAAGAGACTCAACTTATTATGAAATAGATTGGGCATAGATTACGGGCAAAGGCAACCATGCATTAATTTCGGAAAGAGCGTGGTATCTATCATTTAATCGATATCGGTAAAATGATTAACTTTTCATTAATAATATTTATATTTGCTGATCTACTACCATTATATTTAGCTTAACTTTCAAAACATTTTTTTTCGTACTTCTTGATGATTCTTCTAACTGAAATGACTATATTTCGATAACTGCTGGATTCAATAAATCAATTCAGATTTAATTAGCAAGCTAACTCACATGTGATTTCAGGGAACATACATTTGGTTTTAATTTTGGATTTTCAATAGTCCACGCACAAATACAAAACTTACATGGATACACATAAATAAAGCGGATTTTATTCGTCTTCGTATTTTAATATATCCAATTATCATTTTTAAGCATTGTCAATTTGTGAATGTGGTGAAAGAGGGAGAGAGGTGTACGAAACGAAATGTAAAGAACGACAAATAGCTGCGATTCAATCCAAGGTTTATTATGGGGGACGTTGACCCCACTCTTGACGAAAAAGCGACCCTCTCTCCTAAACGACAATAAGTAGACTGCCTCTGGCCAGGCTTTTACAGTAACCCCTTTTTCATATTGGCGCTCCCAGCTAAGCCAAGCTCGCCAACAGTGAATATCAAAGCCCCAAATATGTATAATATAATGTGGTTAAACGTTTACTGCATTTTCACCCCTACAGCTTAAATTATTTCTACATAGCTACTTTTGTAAGCGTATATACATTGTTGCTCCAATTTTTTTACATTTACTTTACATAAATATAAATGCTTGGGATGACAACTAATCAGAAACTGTTGCTTTAATTTCTCCTTCGGTGTATCATTGAATAACAGGATTCTGTCTTAAAACAAAACAAAGTTTCTACTGGCTTTTCTGTCGAGATTACTTACTTGTCTTTCATTTTCACTTAATATGTCTTTCCATCTATGATCTCTATGATTCTAGAGTCTTTCAGACATCTCCGTCTTGCAGTGGTGTAACGTACACCCCAGCATCGCGGGGAGGGGGGCTAGGATTCTAGAAAACCCAAAGCCTGATTAACACCAATACGGCTTGGAGCCCCAAACCTAACTTTGTAGGGGGGCTAATATTTTGCTTTAAGCTACTGCAGTCTTTCCTGCAAGGGCAATATGATCAAAATTTTCATCTTTTCATCTTGTTCCTCATTATATCTATTGAAAAGTATCAGAAAACTATCCATTCCATTTTTAAGGGTATGTAAGAGAGAGGAGTTCTCAGAGACCAGCTATGGAACATCGAGAACAGATTTTTGGAACTGAAATTTTTTACGACTTTTTTCACGATGAAATATGTGAAAATTATTAACTTATCATGAAATGCCGATATCAGGAATTCCTTCTTCAATTGCATTCTCTCAGTCGTCCGTAAATATGGGTTGAGTCAACCGCCTCGCATTTCATCATAGATATGATCCCGTCCTTCCTTGTTCCTGATTCTGACAAGGATATGTCTGCACCTCACGATGGGGAATACACTCGACTGAAAAGTTCCTTGTTGTAAAAAAAATCGAGCAAAGAGCCTGATGTTTCATAAAAGAAGAGTCAGTCAAGTATCTTAAGCATTTTACGTTATATATCAACTGGATAAACTGTTGCTGTTAGTTCATCTTTCAAGGAAAGCGTACCGGAAGTCGACGTACAAGTTTTACAAGTGCTCGAAACTTTGGATCTTATAAAATATCCTTTATACATGAAAAAAGAATTATATGTCCCAAGTAGCAAAAATTGTTTATCAGCTAATAGAAAGATATATATATATATACAGTGGTGGCAAAAAGTCCTGAACACACTCATTTTTTAGAGTAATTTTTGTGTTTGACTTCATTTTTCGTTGTGAAATTATCGCACTATCTTAAATATTGTTATTGATTTTAATGTATTTTTTCATGCTGATTTCAAATCTGTTTGTAGATTTCATCTAAAGTAAATAGTTTCATTGATATGTTGAAAAACCTTGACAAGAAAGCACAAGGTAACTAAGAATGAGTGAGTGTGTTTTCCACCAATGAAATGCTCCGTTATTTCAACCAATCAGAGAGCAGTAGCGATAAAGGTTGAAAGAAAAAGGTGAAACGTGGTTTATTGTATTGAATGCAGTTGTGTGCATGTGGAAAATAGTGTATTGAAAGCAATTTGAAGTGCGTTTGTGGAAAATATTGGAATTATGGCTAAATTTTCATATCTGCCTGAGAATAAAAGGTACAAAATAATACATTTGAAGGAATAAGGTTATTCTATGCGCCAAATTGCTGCTAAACTACCATGTGGCATTTCTACTGTTCTGAGAACTTTGAAAAGATTTTCTAAAACAAATTTTATTGCGGACTAGGGGCGATCAGGACGACCAAGAAAAACATCTTTACGTGAAGACAGGTTATTGCACAGAATTTCACTTTCAAACAGAAAGCTTAATTCCTCGCAAATTTTGAAACAATGGACTTTGACATCAAATGTGAGTGTGTGCCCAAGAACTGTTAGAGGAAGACTGCTGGAAATTAGGTTACGAGGCTGTAAAGCGCGCCCAAAACCATTACTGACTGAATTTCAACGCAAGAGGCGATTGACGTGGGCAAGGGAACATTCATTATGGACTATTAAAGACTGAGAAAAGGTAATATTTAGTGACTAGAGTCAGTTTTGTATTTCTGGCAACCAAAGTAGTGCCTATGTAAGACGACGCACTCATGAGGAATTCAGCCCTCAGTGTCTGAAGCCCACAGTAAAGTACCCGACAAAAGTGATGGTATGGGGTTGCATGTCTTCTCATGGTGTTGGAAGACTTCACATCGTTAGCGGAACAGTGAAAGCCATGGATTACATTGAAATACTACAAAATAAATTGCTACCAACTGCGAGAGATCTTTTGGGGAATCAGTCATGGATTTTTCAGGACGATAACGCCCCTTGTCATCATGCAAAGGTAGTCCAGAAATGGTTGAAAGACCATACTGTGAATAGAATGAACTGGCCAGGACATTATCCCGACCTTAATCCGATAGAGAACTTATGGTTTAAAATTGGTTATGAAATTTCAAAGAAAAAACCTTCAAACAAACGTGAATTAATTGAAGCTTTAATATTTTCCTTCAACCATATTGTCACGAAAGATCTTCTTTTGAAATTGGTGCATTCCATGCCAAAAAGATGTAGAGCCGTAATTAAAGCAAACGGCTGGCCCATAAAATATTGATTTTCTAACATGTGACAACAATGTAATTTTCAAAATACTTATGAAATATACCGTATTTGTCAATTTTCGTGTTATTTTTCTTTGCATATTATGTTATTCTATATTGTTTTATTCTGCACATATTTCACATTATTGTGTTCAGGCAGCTTTACTTTAAAAAATATTTTAGCCATTAAGAAACTAGTAGTAGATTTGAAATCAGCATAAAAAATACATTAAAATCAATAGCAATATTTAAGATAGTGCGATAATTTCACAAAGAAAAATTAAGTAAAACACAAAAATTACGCTAAAAAATGAGTGTGTTCAGGACTTTTTGCCACCACTGTATATATATATATATATATATATAGGGTTAATCGGATTAACCAATGGGATATGGTCTCTCAAAAGGAATGAATCAGCTGATGCAAGAAAACTCGTAAACACAAAGCTATTCTTCCACCTAAAAATAGTTATTGCACTCCAATCCAGAATGTTTTAACATTTGATCTAGTTCTATCGATTTGTCAATAAAAATTCACTATGAAATTTGATACTTGTTCATTCAAATGATATTGTTTTTAAACATATCACATGTAAATGTCTAGTTCACCTTTGGCGTCATATAGAGACTTGACCTTTGTTAAAATCATCACCATATAACATTGGCTTCAAATTACAAAATATGTCATCAAACCCTTGATATACTCTATTGCACTGCTTTTTGTTTAATTTTAATTGAGATAGCCTGTATTTAGAGAAAGTCAGGCTTATTGAAAATAGAACTCATAATTTGGTATCAATATGAGGTGACAAGGAAGTCATTTGAACTCATACTCTGTGAATTTCCATGTCACTACTCGAAAATTCAATAACTTCCATTATTTCATAAGACAGGAATGTCTTATGAAATAATCCTTGCTTGTTTGAATACAGAATATGGCCGAGATTATATTAAAACCAAAACATCTTGATTTTCATTTGATTTATTGAACAACATCGAATCAATATATTTAAGAACTCCAGCTGTTCGTTTTCTTCAAACATATTCTTCATTTCTTAAATTTGTTTCAAAATTTTTCGATCAACATCTAATTAGATAGTTATATGGAAGCTTAAGGGACAAAATAAAGCTTCAATTAAAATATAGTAGGAATTGCACCGTTTAAATTAAATTTACTTCATTGTGAGTATATTTAAAGATTATCAAAGCCATGAGAGAGAGGTTAAAATTACAATATTGGACGAATTATAAGATATGTTATAAATAAATAAAAAAAATTATCTATGCTAGAGACAAAGGAGAGTAAGAAAGTAGAGAGAAATTTTTATTTCCAAGGAGTTTTGATGTAAAATGTTTGTGTTGAATACACGTATGTACAGCCGGAATTCATCTTGTATAGGGAAGCCGCGAATGATAGATATACATGCAATATGACACCGTTTTTCTGACGCAAAAATTGGATTATAGGTATTGCATTTGTCAAAAAATATGAGTTCAACTAATTTTTAATTGTATAAAAACTTCTTAAACTTTTTAACAATAGCTTGGTACTGAAGACCATGAAGAGATAATTTCACAAAGCACCATTCCCCTTTTGTGAAACTATCCCCAAATCAAAAAGGTCCTCCACCGTGATGAGATTGGATGATACTCTTTCTCCTTATCAGTACATATATACCGTCTTAGTTGTTCTACAGCCCAGGGAATCCAGTTAAGGGAACCGGGGAAGGCTTTCACATGTTGATAAAAAGTGAAATCTTTTCTTTATTTTCAGTGACTCATATCACAAATATATTTCTTTTTTTTCCCTTCTGAATATACTATTAGAGTCAAAAAAGATCCCGGAACGGTTCCCTACATTTACGTAGGTATCCGTTAGAGGCGAAATATCTGTTTCGTAGGTTGGCAACACTAATCAGGAAAACACACAGCCATCTTTACCTGAACTTTTGGCTTTAGCTGCTGATCACATTTCTGACAAAGCGAGTTTTTCTTTCGTCAGATTTTGTAATGTCGTCTTTGGAGCAGCGTGTACACAGCAAGTTCTTTGTTTTGCTCAAGAAATCACCTGAGACTCTCGAGATGCTACAAAAAGTTCACAGATTTCAGTACCTGAGGAGTTTTATCTGTTTCCATGGCAAAAAAATGAAATTGAAGAGATATCGTTTTGGGGATTTACGTGAAATGATCCAAGATGCGACGAAGCAACTGAAGTACCTCTAAAAATGGATTCCAGGAGGGTTTTGAACAGTTATACGAACGTTGTAAAAAGTGTGTGAATGCAGGAGGGCAGTACTTTGAAGGTCAATAAGATTAAACTATTGTTTTATTTTTTAATAATTTGTAATCGGCCTTTTCCATGAACTGTTTGACCCTAGCAACAGAGAAGTTAATTGTATTTCTAGTTAAATTTTTTCATCTTTTTCGAAAAATTTGTTCTTCATTGGAAGGATCCTGAGAAAAAAACCATGAATTTATAGAAGCCACCAACATTGAAAAGTGAAAAATATACAAAAAATTATATTTTTGTGTTTCCAAAAGGAACTTTATAATTCAAATAATTTCACTTTTTAACAAATTAAACAAGAAATTCGAAAACGAATTATCTATAGAACATCTCTTCCATTTTCAAATTGCATATCTCAAGTGAAACGTGGTTTTTTTCGTTAATATATTTAAACCAGTATTAGACGATAGTTTCGAATAAAGGCATTTCTCTTACAGCTTTTTAAATATATTTTGTTGAAATAATAGTGAAAAAAACATAAAAACGAAATATAATAAATGAATAAAAAATAAGAGTGTTATATATATATATATATATATATTCGAATTTCAATTAAAAACGAAATTAAAAGCGGCTCGAATGAGATTTAAAAAAAGGATTCTATTATGAAACTCGAATGATGCCAATTTCAAAAACAGAACGAATAGTAGCTATTAGTAAATAATATTAGTGCTCTCATAATATTTTTAAAAACTTTTATAGTATTCATATTAATACTTCAAATATGTAATTGAGCTGTAATTGAATTTTAAAGGAGCCATTCACCGAATGAAGGAATAACAAAAATTGCAACGGACTATTTTGGAATCAAAGAAACTTGAGTCCGAAATTCATTTTCTCAAAAGAAAAAGAAGATAAAATAAAGAGAACATAATCTTCAGTTTTTATATACGTTGGAAAAAGTCAAAAGTTTAAATCCTTATCCGTTTCAGTGATAGCTTTTATGATGAGTTATGTCAGCTTGATAGATTTATTCTTCAGGAGAAAAAAACTAGTCCCTGTTACTTTGTATTTTTAGCTGTTAATTCCTTCTTTAACGCAAGGTGCTAAGTTAAGTGAAGCATGCTAAATCTCTCTGAAGCGAAACTGAAAGATTAATGCTAGAGTAAGAAGTAAGACATCTTAGTATATATTTCTGAAAATGTTAACGATCTATTCGTAGTTACATTTTTGTCATTTTTAATACTTTCGATTGTGCAGGGCTCTATAAATAGAAATGAAACATAACATTCACGAAAAAAGATATATAAAATATAAATATATAGTGGACATACACACACAAAATGCAAAATAAAATATTTGAGTGTGACGTGATTATTTAATCAATACGCTACTGATGCTCGTAAATTGAATATAATGTCATATAATCAGAAGAGTAGATACAGGTACAAATAGAGTTCAGTTAAATTTGGAATTATTACTATAAAAAATTATCTATCTGTAGCAATAAAATGTATTGAAATCAAATGATTTCTTGGAATTCATACTACAAGGGGTGATCAAATGAAAAGGTACGAAACGACACGGTGGGTACAAATATAGCACAACGATCCCACTGATGAACAAGCTGCAGGATTCCTTGTTCCCAGAATTCCTGTGGCTGTGACGAGACCCAGTCCTTCACAGTGTCCTTGAGTACGTCGTCCGAGTTGAAGCGCTTTCCTTTCAGGTGTTTCTTCAGTGGACCAAACACATGGAAATCGCAGGGTGACATGTCCGGACTGTAGGACGGATGGTCCAACGTCTCCCATTGGAACTTGTCCAGTTCCATTTGTGTGACTCTGGAGACGTGTGGACGCGCGTTATCATGGAGCAGAACCACACCCTCCGTGAGCAGCCCCGGTCTTTTGTTCTTGATGGACCTGCGTAGGCGTCGGAGTGTCTCACAGTACACATCGGAGTTAATGCTTTTTCTGTGCTCGAGTAATTCTGTGCTCGCATCATTTGGACGCCGCTTTTTATAAGAGCCTTTGCTCTCTCCTGCGCATGCGGGCACCCGCGCATGATCCGATCCCAGTCAGAGTCTCCAATGGCATCCCGAGATGTCTCGCTACATTCTCCCTTGGCGGAATATGCAAATATTTAACTGTTTCATTTTTATGTCGTTTCGTACCTTTTCATTTGATCACCCCTTGTATTTGTATGTTGTATTTCAGCACCTCTATTAAACTATGTTTTTTTTTCATAATAATTATTATTAAAAATTATTTTAGGCTTTTTTTCTGTTTAATTTTAGGTAGAAAATACTAAAAACACAAATTTTACTTATTGTAATATTTTAAAGAAAATAAAATAATGTCTTTCAATTTTATTCACGATTAATTTAAAATTTCGCTTACATTCCCCCCCCCCCAGTACATGTCCACGCAATAGTTTTTTTCTTCTTTTTACTTGTAAAATAATAAATTAAAAATTTCTTGTTATTATTTTTTAAAAATAACAGTTATGCTTTTTTAAAAACTCTACAAGAAATTTGAGATCACAAAATATAATTTAAATACCTGTACAAAACGAAGAGAAATGTTAATAACTAGAAAATTTAAGTATTTTTCAAGAAAAATTTATAATTCATGTAAACACATATTAAAAAGATATTTTTGTGTACTTAAATCTAATAAATATCTGGAAAATAAATTTAAAATTTTAGTATTTTGTATCACTCTTAAGTCAAATATTATGTTTTTTTAATACATTCTTTTTATTTTGCATCACATCTTTTCGAGCTTCAAAGTGCTTTTTTTCGTTACTTTCTCCATCTTTATAAAAAGTGTTTGAGTTATTTCAACACTTTTTATACTTTCAAACATATGCTTTTTGAATCACAATTCTTAGAAATTCATGTTTGCCTTTCTGAAATTAGAATATAAATCATATAATCATTCTTTCTGCACTTTGTGATTCTAGAACAGGTCTCAAATGTCGAGAGAAAAAAACAGTAATAATGCCTTAATTCGCAGATACATAATACCGCTACGACTAATTCCATTCTCCGAAGTTCTATCAAATTTGAAATCTTCTCATCTAAAATAAATCTAAGACTACCAAACTTTACTGAAAAAAGTTGGTAATCGATTTATGTATTTTAAAATATATGATACGCGATTCTCTGTTTTGGTTTAATTTATTACATAACTTCAGAGAAATCGTGTAATCGAGTGGTAATAATCACGAACTCGTGAATGGTGTTATTTCTGATGAGATATTTTGGCGTGGTGTTGAAGTTTGTAGAGTGGGGTCCAATTCGCAGGTACTACCCTCGTCGTTCGAAGTTGTGAAGTCTGTCACAAATAGTCATTTATAATTCCAAATTTCCAAGCAATAAATAATGAATCAATACGTAAATTGAGGATATTGCAGCAGTCTTAAGCATTTATTTTTTCAATTTATATTTTCTTTTGTGATATCGTTTCTATTTATTATTCCTAAATTATGACACATCTACATTACTGGGTAGTAAAATTGCTACACCAGGAAGACACGCAAATGTAACAAAACGACATTTATTGCACATATATAGTGAAAACACAAACGAAAGGACATAAATATTTATTCTTATTAAGAGACTTTTGTGTTTAAGGATGTTGGAAAAAAAACATTAAAATTAACGAAATTAAGTTTATTAGAGTACATTTTATTTTTCCTAAATAAGTATTTAGTAAAAATCAACTAAAAAAACATTTACAAGAACTTAATTAAATTTAATGCAATATTTTCAAGGTTTTTGAAAAACAAAACTTTTACGGAGTTTTTGGAAAATAATCTGACACTTTTCCTTGCATTGTCTTTTTTAGCATCAAATTGTTTCATGTCGTCCATTTTGCTATTCATTTCACCATTTGAATGTGCCTCTAAATAACTGCGCATACTTTTCATGATGCTCCTCAGTTCGGATAACGGTGGATCCCTGTCCTGTATATATATATAACAAATGATTTTATATATATATAAATAAATTTTCCAAGAAATTTGGAAGCGTGGATCCTTAAAAATCAGTACTCATAATAAGTATCTACCTCTGACAGCAATAACAGCTCTTCTACGTGTGGGCATTGATTCAAACAGAGATTGGATGACATGTACCCATACAGCTTCAACACAATGACACAATTCATCGAGTGTAGTTACTAGTTTATGGGGACTAGTCAGTCGTTCGGCAAAAAGTGGCTAAACGTTTTTTGTTAGTTAGAGATCTGGAGACAGATGTATTGCAGAAAACTTGTCTTTTAGAAGAAAATATTATTTTCTTTACTATCCAAAAACCCAATCTGCTTACGATTGTTAATATTTTATTCGAGAGAAGAAAGATACTTGAAATTCAATTCATCAAAGGATTTTAATTTTTTCACATGTTTGTTTTCTCAAAAAACTTTCTGCTAAAATTTGAACTTTTTGGAATTTTCATAAGTTTTCAAATTACTGAATAAAAACCCAAGTTTGTTTGCTCCTCCGAAAAGGAAAACGAATGTTTCGTGCTGCCATCTGTAGGATGCATCACAGAAGTGAAATCATCTCACAATTTAGTGTTTAAACGCTAAAAATAAATTTCACACGAAGTTATAGATAGATCAAGCGGAAAAATGTTATTATTGTAGTAAAACTTTCTTATACACACAGATTATGTAATTATAAGTTAACAGTTATTTCAAACAAATTAAAACTTACTATAAATTGAGTTTTAAATCTACCCTTGAGCAATTCTAAGTTATACATTATCGTACAAAAGATACTACACAAAGATAGACGACTTTTCTTTCAGAAAATGTGTTTAGATTTTTAAGTGGCAAGAAAAGAATTACAAATTGATTCAAATATGCTTAAGAATCAAAATCTAATTGGAAATTCTACTTAAAAATACTCGAATATAAATAAAAACCTAAAAATATTAAATAAACCTAAATAATAATTTACATAAATAAAAATATACATATAATCTGTTGCTTAATTGATATTAATAATGCCTAAAATTACCGTCTTTTCTTTTCGCGTTTAATTTTAATGTGGCAGTAGTTAAAATAATAAGAAAAGGGTCATTTTCTTTTACGATTATTTTTATGAGTCAAATTGCTTAAATTTATAACGTAAGTAGTCAAAATAGCCTATAAATTTGAAGTTAAAAATAAATCTGGCCATTATATTATCGTATCAAAGGAAAAATGTAATTTCCTATAACAAAAGTAAATGAATCATTATTAATCTCTTTCCAAAAATAATACCGCCGCTTCTAAAATTAAAAAATCTAACAACCACAATTAATATGTTGTGCGTGAGAAAATTATCCTAACAAGATTGAAACTCCCTCGAATGCAGTGACCCCCACAGAAATTTTTTAAGAAGGGCTCGACAGACGAAAGTCAGCCATTCATACTTCAATTCGCTGCCAAACATATTTTTTCGATTATATCGATTGCTTTGAACAAAAATCAGTAAAAGTAATTTATTGAATAAATAATTAGCATTAATTAATAAAAGAGGTTATTAATAAAAATACAATTAAATTATCAGAATTATTATTAATTATTTTACCCATTAAATTATCAGAATTATTATTAATTATTATCAATCGAAAAAAATCAAGGGTGGTGGAACAACGCGGATCCCAACCCCTTTGCGTAAGCCACTGTTCGATTGTAAATCAATATAATAAAAGTATTCTTATGAAAACAAATTGATTTAGGCTTAATTGACTCATTCGGTATTAATATTCATACTGATGTGCACTTAACATAGACGAAATTCGTTTTGTTAGATTGAAACTAAAAAAAAAAAAAAAACCCTTAGTATTTTTTTAAAAATATTCTGTATGAAGCATTTAGTTTTTGGAATTATTTTTATTCATTACTTCATCTTATCAAAAAAAATAAGAAAAAATACCAACAGTCCATGAATTTTTTTTTGTGTGATATTGGTGAAAACGATTATATTTTCTTAACATCCAAAGATAATTAATGCACCCAAAACAAATATCTCACTCTGAAATATTTCATAAAAAAATGCTACCAATGAATTATCCATTTCATTTCCGTGGTCGGAATCTGCATCAATGATATTTTTAGAGCATTGAACAAACTTCAAGATGTCTTTGTCTGCGCCGTAATTAGGGCTGTACACGCATTATCATCAACTACTGCAATAAATTCTTCCGATGATACAGTATACATACAGATCAGTTCAATAATACAGAAACTTTCTCAAACTCCCCTCAGGGGCTCACCTTCTTTAGGTGAGTACGGGTGTCACAATCCCGAGGTGCCCTAGTGATCTTTTCCTTTTCCCACGGGGTTTACTGTCTTTGGTAAACACGGGCTTCATGAACCCGGGTACCCTAGTGATCCTTCTCTATTTTCGACCCTCTTTCTTGTCATTCAATTCATTCTTTCTTTCTCTTCCCGTCTAGACCACAGATATTAAAACAAATGCTTGGCGCAGTATAGCCGAAATCGGCTCTTGCGCCAATAAACCCAAAATCACTCACTCACTTTCTCAAACATTTAATTCATTTTTATCGCGGTTGGTGTTTTCCATATTTTGTTCATTCAAATGGGAAATCTTTTCGTGTTAAGTGATTTTAGGTTCGCTTTTAGAGAAAAAAAATGAATGAAAATACATATTAGTTTGTCGAGACCGTTGTATAATTTCGTGTTAACCAGTATTTCGTCTTAAATCTTTTCGCGTTAAACGTATTTCAATGTATACGTAATGTGATAAAAAAAGAAATGCAAAACGCAAGCTGCCATATCTTTAAATTTCTCTCAGTGGACGATGAAAAACACATTTTCCACAAGAAAGGTATTAGAAGTCAAATTAATATTAGGTAATCATCTAAAAGAATTTCTTTTTATAAATCAATACCCTCAAAAATATTTTAACACAACATTTTTTTTTAAAAATTTGTCCCTTTAAAGCAGTGATGCCCAAAGTGGTCTATATAGACCCCCAAGGGTCTATGACGACTTCCAAGGGGTCTACGTCTGCGAAAAATTAATTTGGGGTCTATGAGGTGTAAATGGGGGTCTATGAGAATGATTCTCATTAAACTAGAGACCGTGATTTTAATTTTTAAAAAATTATAATCAAGCGGAAACCAAATTTCCCCCTATTTAACAGATTTATTTACTAAATTTAATGAGGTTAAGTTGCATTCACAAGGTGACAGCATAAATTTTATTAAAGCAAGAACCATTTCAACTTATCTTTACTGAGTTAAGCTAAAGAAGTATAGTACTGGAGGTCCCGAATTTTCTAAATTTGTCACAGACAATCTGTCAGAACGTTTTAACCTACGATCAACATTTAAATGCCTTTTTTTTTCAGATTTTGTAACCAGGTGTATAAATGCTTTGACTATCGTAATACCACAGTAGGCAATGAATTTATATGGTCATATTGAAAAAAAAATGTCACATTACAATAGGAATTGATCGTAATGAGCACTAACGAAGATCTTAAAGTTTAGAAACGGATGCCAGCAATTTTGACTTTAAAAAGTCAAACCTGTTATTTGTCCGACTTATGGAATATCGTGAGAAAGTTTTTCATTCTTTTTTCTAGTGTGAAAAAGTTTCAGCGCGGTTTCCAATCTCAGGGGAAAAAAATATTGGACACTAACAGGTGAAATGTAAGGTTAAACCAGACAAGATTGATTCCAATTATTGAAAATTTGATATTGTAGAGCTAGAGATTCATTCCGTCTACTAAAATCATTTGCTTGTTGTTTAGTTAGTTTATTTAACAGTTTTATTTATTAATTTACTTTTAATTTAATTAATTCGCATGTGCTTTTTAAATTTTAAACACTATACTTTATTACAGTTAGAAATTTAATTCTTTTAAAGTAAGAGTAGTAGTACAAAAAGACATTTAAGTTGATAACTTTGCAAAAATTCAATATTAATTAAGCAGGGGTCTACACCAATCCTAAAAACATGGCAAGGGGTTGACGAGACAAAAATGTTTGGGAACCTATGCTTTAAAGAGTTAAGACATTTAAGTAACAATTTCATTTATTTGAACAAAACTCATTACTCCAATCCTTTTCTCAAAAGTGATATAGAGTAAATAAATTGGAAATGATAAATCAAATATCATTTTACCACTAAAAATAGAAAAAAGCAAATATGTGGGGATTATTGAGAAAAATTTAGGGAAATATTGACCAAGACGAAGATATTTCATCAGAACAGGAAAAGAATAGATTCTTTTTTTTCCCCTCCTACCTCTTGCTTTTTTTTTTTTTAACTTTTTGACACCTGAGGTTACAAAAATGCTGTCAAAAGTTGTGTCCGTGTTCCTAAAAACTTGATATAAGAAATAAGCTTTTCTTAGCAAGTGTGGTTTGTTTTGACGTAAGAAGCTTTTGTCCTGAGGGGGAAAAAACAATTGATTAAAAAAAAAATCTTGGTTTGCAGAAGAATCATACTATTTGCGCCACAGAATATTTCCGTACGTCAACAGAATTTTTTTTAAGAATTTATTTTTCCCTTTTACTCTATTGACTGCCGTTAACTGAGTGTGATATTAAAAAATGGAGTATATGGTTGTACTTTTTAATTATAGTTAGCTATTGGAATTAAATTGATGTCAGTTCAAATTTTAGAAGAAATATGAAACATTTAAGCCACAATTAAATATGAGTGAGTGAATATTAACGTCGCACTGATTAGCAACACGAGGGCTTTCGGCGACGGTCCGCGTTATTTTGAACCATGGTCAAGTGACGCGGACGACACCTGAGCTGGCACCCCTCTCTCCTAACTACCACACCACACAATAGGAGGAAGTTTGAGCTCTCGACAAATTTAACGTGCATCGCTCCCCTACACGGCGGATCTTTAGTGGTACTAGGATCGAACTCACGACACGCTAGCCATGATCCGGTGCATAGACCACTTGGCCACCGCGACCCATAATTAAATATAGTCTCACTTCTAGGGTAATACTAATTAATCTTTTCTGCATATTTAAATGTTTGTATACTCGCTTGGGACACCGTTGATCCAGTCATTCTAAAATTCAAAGGAGTCTTAAACATATTTAAGCCAAAAAACAACAAAAAAAACCACACACACAATTTTGAGTGATTTTTTTTTTGAAAATAATTTTGTTTAAGGTAGGTTTCTTGTGTGTATGTGCAACATCGCCAAATGATATGATATGTAACCAGTAATAAAAAACCGCTCCCGCTGTCGTTTAGAAAACAATTGCAACATTTAGCATTGTATTTTGATTCAACAACGTTTTAAGAAGAGGTTTTACTGAAATCGACACTCAAGAGGAGCGCTGCATACTAAAACGTACATTTTTGAACTATTAGACCTACAGACTTTAAATCTAACACACATGTTTCTTTTGTAGTGGAGAGTTAATATACAGACTTCCAAGAGATGGTTGCGTTATAGGTTAAAACTTCCGTTTTCTTAACAATTAAAGCTAGGTACCTGAAATTTGGTTCGCATGTTCCTTTTTTGAGTAGAAATTCCCTAAGTATGAGTTCTGCTGAGTTCATCTCCTAAGAAGTGAAGTTACTGGGGTGCTAAAGATAAATATATTTGTGGATATTATGTTAAGAATTATTTCAAATCAAATGGTGAAGGTAATAAAAATATCTTTGAATACGGTCGAAAGATAGATGTGTTTAGATATCTATAATGTTTAGATATCTATAATTTAAAGAATATATATAATTATACATCATCATTAAGAACTCAACTTAGTGGATGTGTAATGACTTCTATTAAATGTGGAAACGTTAGTTTATTCCTTTTTGTTAAATAATTTTCTTGAGCTGTGACGAGTAAAGATTGAACTTTTGATTACATTACCTTTTATAGTGTTATACACTATAAAACAAAAACTATGCAGTAACAGTGTAATATGAAGGATGTCTGTGAGTAACATTTACTTATGTTTACTTGGTTGTGAAGAATTAACCATCAAATTTTACGCATTTTAATATAGATGCATTTAGACTTTACTTTTAGAAACTAAAAAATTGATTTCATCTATAGTTAGAAATTTGTCAACATTGTTGCTTTTCTAAATACATGCTACTTAAGTTCTTATATATATATATATATATATATTTATATATATATATATATATATATATATATATATATATATATATATATATATAATATATATATATATAGAAAGTAACCATTAAAACTGTTATATTGCTAAATTAGTAGGCTACTCAGTTAGTTTATAGGTTTTTGATAGCAATTGGTATTCTCATACACGTTTGTTATTTACATCTGTTAGGCTAGTTTTTTTAACAGATTGTTTATATTAGTGAAGATGAATTCAGTAAATCATGACAAGAGATTGAAAAATGTAGTTGATTGTAGAGATTCTACTAGACGATATTATACCAGAGTATTCTGGAATAAGAATTACTTAAAGAATGCTAAAGGGGATATTATGCAGGGTAACAATATTTCTATTAACTCTAATGACATTAAAAGCAGTAAATATTTTTCCAGTAAACATCAAAATAGTAAATTCTGCAATAAAAAAATGCACTTTTACAAAAGATGTGGAGACAATAGATGTAAAACTTGTAAAATGATAAATAATGATCAAATCAAAGATAATTCTAAATTTACCTTCTGCAAGACATTTAATTGTATTTACTCATTGACATGTAAACTATGTCAATTTAAATATATTGGACAGACTAGTAACAAAATTAATATTAGAATTAATCAACATAGATCAGATACAAAAAACTTTAATAGTATAAAAAATTCAAATAAAATAGAAATTAGACACTTCCATACACATGGTTTTGAAAATGTTGTGCTCAATATTATTAAAGTAGTCCCTAATGTTAAAGATAGACTATGGTGGGAAAATTTCTACATTAAGTATTATAATACAATTTATCCTTATGGACTAAATGTATTATATCTAGGAAAAAATATTCTTAATTCTATTAAACAAAATTCTCAAGATTATTATTACAGTAAAGAAATCAAAAAGACTAATAAAAGAAAAACTAGAGGTAATAGGACTAAAAGGTTAAGCAGAGACGATAATGTTATTTCAAAAAGATATTAGCGATATATGTAATAGTTTCGAGAACAATTTTAATATAAAGCACATTAAATCTTTCATGTTTGGATTAAGTAAGACAGAATTATGTATTACGGATAATATACTAAATTCAGATAAATTTACAGATAGTCATGCTTTGCATATCATAAGAGACATTCTCAAATTTCTGAAGCATAAACATAAAATAAATGTCAATGTAAATAAAAAATATCAAACAGAATATTGTACGTTATTATATATGAATAAATCTTTTGATAATATTAATTTTTCTAGCATTTTTAAAAAACACATGTCAACTTTCCCAATTCATAATATCACTATTAAAAAAGCTTTTAAATATAATAAAAAAATAGGTAGATCAATTTTTAACTATAATGCACCTATCAAGCAAGAAAATTTAATATGTTATTGTAATGAATTTAAAGAATTCAAAGATAACTATCACCAGCATGTTATTACTGGTGATCTCAATATTGTAAAAGACAATAATCTTAGAAATATAATGAATAAAGGTACTGGTTTTAGACTTATGATATCCAATAATAATAAAATTATCAAAAATCAGTTATATAATGATATTGAGCAATTCATATACAAAATTGCCATTAAATATAGTATGCCTATAGAGGCATTCACAGAGTTTAAATGTAACATTACACAACAGTTTAATAAATATAACTTTAGTACAGATAATAACATCTTTTTTAATGATATTAAAAATCAGATTAAAAAATTACAAAATAAATTTATTATAGTTTATATTGATAAAGTGCCTGGAAATTTTGCCTTCATTTGTAAATACTATTATAGTTTAATGCTCAACAAACATTTTGAAAATAATACAGCTTTTATTAGATCATCAATTTCTAATAGAGAAATAAATAATCGAATTTTGGCTTTTCATAAACAATTAAAAATACAAATAAATAATAATTTTAAATTTCCACATGTATTTCTTACTCCTAAATTTCATAAAAATCCAATAAAGTTTAGAACAGTTACTAATGGTTTTAATACATATATCAGCAAATCAGGCAAAATTCTACATAAAATGTTACAAGATACAATAAATAATCTAAAAACTTCAGCCATACTTAAAAACAGTACAGAACTTATTGCACAAATTAAAGATAAAAAGATATTTTCAGTATTTAGTTTAGATTTTGAAGATCTTTTTAACTCAATTAATATTGATGATGTGATAAAAACACTAGTAAAATTTCATAAAGATAATTTGTTTAAAAATGTCAAATATGATAGATTTGGCTCTCTACTTAGGTTAGTTCTAAAAGAGAATTATGTTTATCATAATGGTAATTATTATCAACAGATTAAGGGTCTACCACAAGGTGGCCCAGCTAGCAACTGTCTTGCCAATTTATATTTACATTATTTTGAAAATAGTTTCACAGACAACTTAGAATTTTATTTTTTTCGTTATATAGATGATATAATCATTTTTGGCAAGCAAGACAACTTTATACCTAATATTAATTTTTATCCACAATATCTTAATTTATTACAGACAAATAGTAACAGTTACGAAGCAAATTTTCTTGATATAGAAATTAAATTAAAAGATTATAAAATAGTTACTAATATTTATGATAAACGAGAAGACTTTAATTTCAATATTATAAAAGTACCGCATTGGGAGAGTAATGTGCATGTATCTATATTCAGAAATATTGTTCTTAATTACACACTACGCAATAAATTTCTAGTTTCTAATAAATCAGAAAAAATAAAAAATTATAAACATTTTACTAAATACTGTTTAATTCAAAACTACCCTATTAATTTTATTAATAGATATTTAAATAATGAAATTCTAAATAGTAAGGATTAAATTTCCATAGTTTTAAAAGGTTTATATTATAGATTTATTATTCTTCCTAGATAGTTTTTAAATACCCCCAGTTTCTAGTTTTTAGATAAAATTACTTTTTTAGAATATATTATAACTTTTAAACTATATTAAGAGTCTCTAAGATAATGGTAGTATGTTTACATTTCTTATTTTATTATTTCTATTCTTTTCATACTTTTGCTAAGTGCTATTTTTCAGCCTTTGCTTTGTTTTGAAATTGTATTTGGGTCCAGAATCTGGCAATAACTTGGTTATTGTACTCAGATTTAGCGCGGGCTCTGCATTTCAGTATGCAATTTTTGGGTAAGTTACCTCTTCCTTATAATGGATTTAGATTTCCTATCCATTATTTCCAATTGGTATTTGCTTGACATTATTAACAAAAAAAAGGGGGAAGGTTGGCTGGCCAAAAAACATGTTCAACCCCACTTTTATACAGAAGGATTTTTTTGAAAAAATTTTATGTATACTAGCTGTCCTAAGTCAGCAATGTTGATAATACTGAAGCATCCATTCTTTTGTATTTTGCTCTGTTGTTTCAAGCTTTCATATCTCCTTCTAAATTCTGTTGTATTGTTATCTGGCAATTGATATTCTTTTATGTATTGATCATGTGGTTCATCTCTCTCTTGTAGAGAAATTTTGATTATATATATATATATATATATTGTTGATAAGTTTTGATTAAAAAAATAAATGTATGCATTAGTAGCTTTTGCATCTCTAACATTATTATAATGATTTTTACCGAATTCTGGGAAAAAGATAATCCAATACAAAGGATGGTGACCGTACAAGCATTGTTCCGTAATATTTTCTATATCTTAATATATCCGACTACCTTCTGTATCTTAATATACTACTTTGCAGATTTCATCAAAAATGGACAAATATATTTTATGCTTTAATATTTCGGGGCACATATTACCAAGTTTATTAAACTTCCAAGTTTTTATTTTAGTTTTTCAATTACTAGTACAAGATTTATAGAATTATTTTTTATAAAAGAGAATGTCATTTCTAACAGGGCATTAGCGACAATAAAACGCGTCTAAGGTAGAATAAGTTTTTCTTCCCCGGAATACTTGAAAAGGGGACAGGGATTCTGAAAAAGTTATGGAAGTAATTAATTTATACAAATCATTTAGTATCATTTTTATTTGAGGAATAGCTATTGCAAAAAATTTCTACATACTAGTACAAGAAAGAACCAAAAAATAGTGGAACATCAACTAAGCTTAAAAAATTTAAGAGTATTCTAACAGTATGCTAATAGTAACAGCTAATGAATTATCCATGGAAATAGAAACAAAAAGAAAATAATAAGGAAAGCTATCATGAATATAGGAAACATAACTAAATTTTCTTGTAAAAATTAAAAATTGTAATGAAATAGCAACTGCATAGAGGAAATTGTTTTGTAAATTTTTCAGACAATAACGACAGGAGGAAAATTAGATCTATGTTGATATCTGTATAAAATATTTGGAATAAAAAAACTGCTTTTTAAAAAAGGAGAATATTTATATTATCCAGCTCTCTAGCTAGCTCTCTCTCTGTATATGTATATATACACTGGTATCCAAAAGTTAAACATAAATCGTAAAATGCGAAAAACATGGAGTAAATATTCATAAAATTATTCCAAATTTCTTGCGGATATTAATTGGGTGAAGAAGAAACATTGGGTTTATGCAAAACTTTTCAGTCGACTACGTCTTGCGCGAAACACCGGCGCATGTCGGAACGCGGAGAAACCGATTCACGCAGCATATGCAGTTCAAACAAGTTTCGTACAACTGCTGTGCGAAGGAACGTTGTTAACCATCAAACAAGGTGAATGATGGCACAAAGACGCCAATTGGACATGTTTACGAAAGAAAGAATCGTTGGAATGCTGGAATCCCCACGATCACAAACCGAAGTGTCTCGAATTCTGAATGTGGACCAGTCTCTGATCTCAAGACTGTGGCAGAGGTTTCAAAGAACGGGAGATGTTACCCGACAACCAGTATCAGGTCGACCAAGAGTCACAACCCCTCGCCAAGACCGATATCTGGTAATAAGTGCGCGACGTCAGAGGGGCAGTACTGCCAGAGCACTGGGTTCGGCGCTCACAGTCGCCACAGGAATACGAATTTCGAGACAAACTGTTTACAGGAGACTCACGATCATGCTGGCCTGTATGCCAGAAGACCAGCATTCCCCTCACGTCTGCGCATAAACGCGCTCGTTTGAACTGGAGTTTGAAACATCAACATTGGAGTGTGGGAGAGTGGGCCAATGTGATGTTCAGTGACGAGTCCCGGTTTAGTCTGAGTAGTGATTCTCGGCGGGTAACGATATGGAGAGAACGTGGAACACTCTTTGAGCCAAGAATAATAACGGAAAGACATCATTTTCCATCAAGGGGAGTAATGGTTTGGGCAGGTATCATGATGGACGGCCGCACAGACCTCCATCTCTTTGACACGGGGTCTGTGACTGCTCAAAGATACAGAGACGAAGTTCTTGAGCCTTATGTTCGCTTGTTTCGAGGTGCTGTCGGTACTGACTTCATATTCATGGATGATAATGCGCCATGTCACAGAGTGGTGCTGATTGATGACTTCATTGAAACGGAAAATATCCAGCGCATGTCGTGGCCTGCGAACTCCCCTGATTTAAATAATATCGAACATGTATGTGATATTCTCGGGAGACAAATTGCAGCTTTTTCGCCCCCACCAAGCTCCATTACAAAACTGAAGAGAGCTCTCCAAAAAGCTTGGAACCGTTTGAGCCCACAACTCATTTATCATCTCATAGCAAGTATGGTAAATCGCTGTGCAGCGTGGCTGGCTGTCAGAGGTGACCACATGCCTTATTAAACTGCAGCATCAGTATTTTATTTAATGTTTTCTTTCATTTTTCTTTAAAGTGTGAATTTTTGCTATGCCCAGTTTTCTTTCAAACTGCTACTTTGGATAATAAAATTAATTATTATCATTCTTTTGATTTGCTTCCTTATTTTACAACATTTAACACTCGCATATCACGTTTCCCACCATTCTGATTTACAATTTCTTCTTTATTCACATAATTATCAATTATGCTTAACTTTTGGACACCAGTATATATATATATATATATGTATGTGTGTGTGTGTGTGTGTGTGTGCGTGCGTGAATGCGTGCGTGCGTATAAAGCTCGCAGGATAATCAAGCATTAAGCTTCAAGCACTATTAATAATTTTTGTATAATTACGGAATTTTCCGTATGATCAGTAACAAGTTAATTGTTCCTTTGTAAATAACTACAAATAAAATTTCTGAATATTAAAATATTGATATTGCTGGACCAAAAAAGGCGATTAAGTTATTTAAAATTTAAAATTTTTAATGAATTGAGAATACCATTTTATATATCTCTTAATAACTAGAGAATTAAAAACGGTTTTGGAGCTGTAGTAATTTTTTCGTCACAAAATTTTCTTACAAAAAAGATGAAGGATACCGAAAAGAAAAACAATTGTAAAGTACCTGTACTTCATACAAGAATATGAAAAACTAGAGGACCTTTCGCATTTTCAGTTAAAAAAATAAAATAAATTATAAGGCCCAGACGTCTGGATCCATTGCTGCAAAAATTTTTTAAAAGGACACTTTTTTTTTTATGAAACAGCAATTGGGTGATTGTTTAGTTATAACGTAGGACTCAATTTTTTCCCAAGACAGTAATAACTTGCCTTTTTAATAAAAGAATATTTAATATTTTTGACAAAAATGTCTTTTAATTATATATATAATTCGCCAAGAGATTCTTTCTTCTATTTATTGTTGCGAAAACATTATCCATAAGTTCATAAAACCAAATACTCTGTAAAAATTATTTTTAAGAAAACTGTTTTTAGTTGAATTTAACTGAATAATAGAACCAATTTTAATGCTAGAGAATACAATTTTTTTAAAAACATAAATTTATTTCTTTTGTCACACAAAATTGAATCAGGTTCGAGATGTCTATATCGATAATTATATCATTCAGGACATTTCTAATAAAATTAGCTTTCTTAATCCCAATATGATTAAGTACCATTTACTCTTTTCTCAGAGAAATTTAATTTGTTTAACTCCTTTGTAGCTTCAAAGCTAAACGGGGGATATTGGCGACATACCTCATAATTTTGAACCTCGTTCAATTAATACATTTTAAATGGCATACCTCACCAAAGAGGGAGCTTTGAACACATCGAAAGATTCAACGTGCATCTAATCCATGCAGAAAATCAATTGCCTCTGGAACACAACATAAATAGCACCGATCAACAGTTTGCGATCATGACTTGGCAGTTGAAATCACATTGCTAAAAGAGAAAAGTTACTAATTTTCCAAAATGAGAATTCGTTCACCCATATATTGCAAAATAACACGATTAGTATATTACTAAAAATGTTATGTATTCATTGTACCTGCAGTTTTAGTCCTTTCGTTGTTCAAAATTATACTTTTGTATAATCTAGGTCCTAGATTATACAAAAGTATAATTTAGTAATAATATATACAAAAGTAAACCATATTCTAGATTCTAGGATATACCTTTTTTAGTGATTGATGTAGAAATTAACGAAATATTTATAAGATATAACTTTCTATTCTTGAATATCGTCTTAAGTTGTGTTATTATTCTTAACATACATGTTACCATTAAAGCATGTGAAACCCTTTTTTTTTATTAACTAACTAGAATTTTTATGAATGTGTGTTTGAAAACTTTTCCATGTGTATACAATGAGAAACTAATGTTTTAAAAAAATTTTCATGTATAGTTTAATTTTTTATTTCGTTATGGAAATACTTTCTCATAAATGTCTTAGATAATTGGCATATTTTTTAAGCGCGACTATTTTATGCGGTCCCTTTTCACCGCATAAAATTTTTTTGTAGTATTTCCACAATTTTTGTGCGTAAGCAATATAATTGTATAATAATTTAATTGGATCAAATGTAATTAAATATAATTACATTTGATACAATTTGTGATTTTTACCAGAAGACTCGCTGAGTTCTTATACTAATAACCCATTCAATATGTCACATTAACATCGCTTTAAATTTGATTAAACCAAATAAGCATGGAAATGTAACTATAGAGTAATTAAAATCCTCATTATGCTTCGGGTGATTCATTTTCTAGAATCTATTCTAACATCAAATCCTTGAAATAGTCATTAGGCTCCTGTTAGGTCATTTCCTTTACAAGATCATTACATATTCAACCAATTGCATTATCAGATCATTCTGCAGAACTGATTCGAGCATCTGAGTGATTTATTCGTTGATTACGGAATTATTCTCAAGAAAGATTAGAAAAAGAAAAGTATTTTTCCCGTTGGAGTGGTTTCGATTGTCAAGGAATTAAGATGAGTTTAATAGAAAGAAAGGTATAAAAAAATAACTTCAAATTTATAAGCAAAATAATTTCATCAGGCAATATGTAATGAGTGAGTGGGTGTTTATTATTAAGTTTGCACTACAAGTCACTACACATGAGAGGTATTGGCGTTGGACCTCGTAATATTAAACCACGTCAAGTAAAGAGGAAAACACAAGTGCTGGCAACTCCCTCTCCACGTCAACATGAGTATGTAGCTGTGGTTCTTATATAAGCCAGTCACAGACTTCGGTCTGAATGGATCATTTTGGTCCAGTGGTATGTTATGTTCTTACGTCCATAGGTCACGGAATCTATTCTCTGCATTGGTGACTTTAACACTGAACTAAGAAAAACGCAACCTCCACGCAGCTGTCGTGAAGTCATCTACCCGCCGCAAGAGCCATCAAAGCCGTCAGACACACTTGGTGCAGCAAACAAAGCCGTCAGATACACTTGGAAAAACAAAGAAAGCTGTCAGACAAACTTGACGCAGCAAAACAAAGCAACAGAAACACTTGACGCAACAGCAACAACTCACACGCTCGTCATAACAACTATATCGTTCGTTCACCTGTCCACCGACTCACTGGGGGAGGGAGTAGTGTAGAGGTAGTTTCTGTATAAGCCAGTCACAGCCTCCGGACTGAAGTGATCATTTTGGTCCAGTGGTATGTCACGTGCTTACGTCCATAGGTCGCGGGATCTATCCTCCTGAAGTAGTTTGAGCCATGAAATGTTTAACGTGCATCAACCCCTCTTCACGGAAGTTTTTCAGTGGCACTAGGGCTCGAACTCATGACACGCTGGTCAAGTACTGTAACAATGACCCCTAGGCTACCACGGTCATCTACATAATTTTAAAAAAATTTAAAAAAATAAAAAACTACTTTTTAAAATTTCTGAAAACATTTCATTTTTGAGATATAATTAACGTAGTACTCTCGTAGTGAATACCTTACTTCTCAAATATTGAATTAAGTTATTCAGCTATGAAAACTATGCATACATCTCTTATTGCTGTATTTGATTTTTGTAAGCATTTACGAGTTTCTGAGCATATAGATGCAAGTTAAATAAGTTGTAAGGAGTTGCAATCATTGTCACATATTCTTGGTTTTTTTAATAACTGTGTTAGAGTACAGATCATATAAAGAAACATAAAAAATACTTCCATTTTTAATACCCATTTGAGGCTTACTAATTAAATTGTGCCCTTTATGCGTGATTCAATAATTGAACAACATGGATTACCTATGTCAAAGAACGACTAAATACATAATAAATACAGTGAAATACGTTTAAGGCGAAAACGCTTCAGATGAAATATCGGTTAACGCGAAAGAATAGAAGGGTCCCAACAAACTGCTATGTATTTCCATGCATTTGTTTCTTCTCTTAAAACGAAACGAACATCCTTTAACAAGAAAGGATTTCCCTTCTGCGAAGGAACAAAATATGGAGAACACCAGCCGGATTGGACTGCCCCATTGTATTATCGGAAGAATTCATTACAGTAAATGATGCTAATACGCATACAGCCTCAATTATGGCAGACAAAAAATATTTGTTCAAAGCTCAAAAAAATATCTTTGATGCAGGTTCGTACGATGAAAATGAAATGAATGATGCAGCTGACGTTCCCACATTACCCATAATGAGGAACGGCATGAAAAGTATGTGCAGGTATTTAGACGTACATACCAATGGTAAAATGAATGACAAAATATACGATATCGAACAATTTGTAGCTAAAAAACAATGTAAATAAAAAAGTCATATTATTTTCCAAAAACCCAACAAATGTTTTGTTTTTCCAAAAATTTGAAAATTTTGTATTAAATTTCTTTAAGCTCTTATGAACGTTTTTCTTTCATTGATTTTTATTAAATGTAGGCATAACATACATAAAACATACATATATATACGTAATAGCATTCATATAACATACATATGTAATTTAGATTTTCGGGGGATAATCTGAACATATTTGATTCTTAATGTATAAGTATTGTTAGAAAGCCCCGAGCCCACGGAAGCCAAGGGTTCATAGTTATAAACTTTGGGTTCATATCTACCGAGAAGCAAGTTCGAGTCTTCTCTCCATTGAATTTCTGCCATACAGAAAGGCGGATGGCCGTTAATTATGGTTACATTCAATGTTGCCGTAGATTAGAAAGTTGGAGAGAGAGCGGGTCTTCTTCCTTACATCGAGACTCAAAATTACAGAGCCCATCCCCAATAGCTCTAAGTATCTACGAAACTCAACGTTTATTACGATAAATTGTAATAAAAATAATTATTATTATTATAACTATTCCAGTTTTTGTTCAGTTTAATCTTAAAATATTTATCAGGATTTAGTTTATTGTGATTGTTTAAAAAAATTATTTTACAATTTACATATTTTGACTCCTGAATATATTAACCAATTAAAAATAATGAACTTTTAATGTTTCCAGTCTCAGAATATTTATTTTCCCTTTAATTCATTTCAAGTGGCAGTCTAAAAGCTTTCTTAAAAGAACAAGTTAGAACTCCACTTAAATCCATTTTTTTCATGATTTCTGATTATTTCATATGAACTTCCATTAACTGAAATGGGGGGGGGGAGTAAGTCTTCACAGAATAGATAATATGCAGTTACATTGAAACGAGTAAAGCATCTTAAAGGGATTTTGTAAACAGCCATTTTCTCAATTATTAATTGGTTGAAAGTACGTTTACACCCTAGGCGATACTTCATCTATTTTGTAATGAGGGGGAAGGGAGCTTTCAAATATTAGAACTAGAAAATAACGTTATTCCAGTAATTGGATTAGATTTTTGAAAATAAGTATTAAAATCTCTTAACTCTTTGGAGAAAATCCCTTTAGTTTGATAAAATAAATAAATACACAAATTTAAATCTTCGAATTTTACCTAACTACGAATATTCTAATTTTATACTAATTTTATTTTGGTTAAAATATTTAAATATAAAAGATAAGAGAAAACTAGGCTTACACGAAATTTATCACAAACTATAGCATAATTTTATTACCGAAAGTATATTTCCGCAATCTTGTCCACGTTATTACGTAAAATTAAAAATAATTTAGGCAATATTGCACGTATATATGAAACAAGAACATAAAGAAATGTCTAAACAGCCTATTTTTCATTTAATTCATCTTCATATTTTTTAATATCATTTTTTAAAGTTCACCTTCTTTTACGATATTAGTTTTTTCAAACCGTAAGCAAGTCGGCTACATTTACTATTACATTTAATTTGCTCTAAAAAGCTTAGGAAATATATTGAGAATTAATACAGGAAAAAAACCAGTTAAATTTTAGCAAGTAGAAATATGGTTTTAAAAGAAATTGTATTTTATAAAACAGTTTCTCCCCTTATGATTTTTGAGACTATGCTTCTCTTAAAAACGAAATTCAAAAGATTTCAAATCAGTTTTTTAAAAAAAAATAATTTACTTTATCTATTTTAATGAACGAAGTAATTCGTAGATAAGCGTATTAAAAAAAGGTGTAGAGTATTTGTTCCCAATCTATCTTCAGTGGTAGACACCTCCTTCGAATCTTTATTTTTAGCAAATGAAGCTCCCCCTTATACTTATGCAATGTATTTACTATTTATGGTATTGTCTTAAAATTTAATCCTGAAAAATATTATAAAATTCATAAAAACGTATAAATAAAAAACTGGAATGAAAATTAATGTTTTTTTTTTCTTTAGGGGGGTTAGCGTGTGTTATTTATTGCTCTCCTGAGGAGAAGCTGTAACAAGCAGGTATTGTGGGAACATAGTCTACAAGAAAAATAATGTTCAATAAAACGTGTTCACAAGTAATAAATTTCACATAATTATACCAACTGCACACTATAAATTGAAACAAACTTTTGTCCCACGGAGTTTTTCTCGATTACATTGTACTTAAATAATTTCTATGGAAAAATTTTTTTTAAAGTTAAATGAAGTAAATTCCACTGAGAGAGAATTTGATTATCTTCTAGCTGGAATTTTTGCAACATTTCTATGATATTTAGTTCAATTATTGAAATCACTATTATTATTATTATATTAGCAAATTATGTATTTATATTATTTCGTCATGTGTGAATTCCTTAGTATATATTATGCAATTTTTTCACTTGATCCCTGGAAACTAACTATAAAACTCTTGAGATCCATGTGAACCTCAGTTAAGAAACGTTAATGTAGAAAAAGGATTAATGGGTATTCATTTAAACCAGGGCTACTCAATCTTTTTTACCACCGGGTCACATGCATATGACCACTATTTCATACGGACAGCAACATGAAGGTTAAAGGGGGAGTGGGCGGGTGAACGTTATAAGATCAATGACATTTAAAATGCTGAAAATTGATCGAACTCATAATTTTGGATTTTATTTTAAAACTATATTAAACTCTATCAAACTCAACTCACAAAAAACAGGTTTAATGCATTTTTTACCCAATTATGGGGCAATTTCATTGATTCCAAGCCCCTTGTTTGCATTCTAGCGTCATAAAAACAAAACTGCCATGTACTTTGAGAATTTGATTTTTTTTTTTCTCTTTTGAAAATAACCTTATTTATTTTTATTTCAGATATAAATTTATCGAGTGCGAGATGGTAGCAAAGAGTTTTTACTGAATTTCGGAATGAGTTCAGTATTATTTGTTTAAAATTAGCTCAAATTTGCTTGTGCATTTTTGTTTCAAATTTATTCAAATACTTTTTGATTTTATAAAAAAATATTTTCGAACAAATAACTGAATTTATCAAAGAGGGCAACGGAAGCATTCAAGAAAAACTCTGACAATTTCTGCATGAATTTTGTTTATCCTTAACAATTTCATACGTTTTTCAATATATATAATTTAACAAATTTTACGGAAACTTTTGTTATCCCTACATTTTGTGACATTACTACCGACAAAATATTTTGTTGCAAAGACTTTTTTTAAGAAAGCCAATTTATCTCGTCGTGAAAGAGATCCTCAAGAAAAAGAGCCATTAAAGAATTTGCGCTTATTAACGAGCAAAATTATAAATTTTAAATATAACATTTTCGTGACAAATTAAAAAAAGTTTTGTCATATTTGTTTTCCTCTACGAAATAGTCAAGATCTCAATCGTCTTGAAACAACATATATTAATTCGATTTTTGTCGCTTGGATGACATGAGGGTTAGTTTCACCCATAAAATCGTCGCTACTCCACTATTATTTGTTATCAAAAACCTTTACAATTACAAAAAGAAAAAAAGTGATCTCGCAATTCGTAAAAGCATAGCATCGATAGCAAAATTGATACATTACTTGATTGATAGAATTTCTCACTAAATTTTTAATGCATTGCTCTAAAATAATTCAATTTTTTAGAGCAAAGGGCAATGACCGGGCCACTTAGAAAGGTCCGGTGGGCTACAAGTGGCCCGCGAGCCGCAGGCTGAGTATCGCTGATCTAAACCCCATTGGCTCTCACACAAATTTCAAGATTTTGATGCATGTTTGCATGTTTAATAAGAATTTAAAAAAAACAGTGCTTTCAATCATTAAATGATTTTTTTTCATAGTGACACAATTCGGCATGAACCTTAATTAACTTTATAAATTGCTGTTAAAAGAAACGAAATTGGGAAGGAAACTGTGCAGTTTTTGAAGAAAGATCGGATTAATTTAAGAAAATAAGTAGATCATCCATAAGATTTAAAAATTGCTGTTTATTTTTATAATTAAAATAAATCAATATTATTACTGCTATCGTTATTTACGAATTCTAATCAAAATTTTATTATTGTGTATATCATTAGAATGTTTGAATTCTTACATACCATGCCAACCGGAATGCTTTACATCAGAGCTACTAAATATCTCTATACACAATATTTAGTAGCATTAAGTCTCGAATAAATGAATCGACAAAAACAAAGCCGTAAACAAGTTCGTGACTCTGATTCTTCCATTAACGCGGTCATTTGAAACTTCTATAATTTGAATCTTCCCTTGTAAAACTAGTCATAGTAAAATATGAGATAAATTGTTTTTCAATTCCTATTACTATTAGTTCATTCTCTCCCTATATATATATATATATATATTTCAAATCTTCAATCGTTAATAAAATACTTTCTAGTCATCCATTCGAGTTCAAATACAGTTTTTTCAAATATTAATTCATTAATTAAATTTTACTTTTTAGTTTTAAATTTATTCTTCGTATTTCTGACGAAGTTAGATTTATCTGCAATAGATGGCGCCAGTAAGTTTTTCTAACGAAGTAGGAATCGAATTTTTTTTCATAGAACTTGTTTCTGTAAGAATTTGTTAAAATCTCTGAAGTGGTGTAAATAAGTTTTTTTCAAAAGATGCGGAGGCGTTTAGCCTGAAGTGAAGTGCGGAAAAATGGATTTGATTCCCATCGCGACTTAATGTCCTTCGGCTACAAACTTTTTTTTACAAAGGATCCATTTCTGTTTATGTCGAAATCTCTGACGCAAGAAACTTTTTACGAAATATTGATTTAAATGATTGAAAACCGGGGAAAACTTGATCTGATCTTATCTAGCAATAACGAAACAGCTTCTTGTTCGAAGAAATAAACAATGTACTTCATGTTATTTTGAAATTAGAGTATTTTTTCAATTGAAATTCGCGTATAAAATTGATATATATATAATATAAGTGAGGATATGCATCTTTAAAAAATGTAACAAATATTTCTAACCTTGAAAACATCTTTTATATTTCCTTTACATCAATTATTGGTTTTTTGCATATTTTTAAAAACATTATTAATTTTTATTTATTACAGTTCATATTTGCTTTAACTGAATTTCAAAGAAAAAATAAAAATAATTATTTCATAAATTTCAATTACTATTTTATTTGATGACAAGTCATTATAAAATAAACTCAATTACCGACAGTACTTCAAGTTAGAAATGTAGATATGCATTGAATTTTGGTCAATACTTGAAAAAATTGTTCCTTATTCTTTTGTGATACCTTTTTCTTAATTCGTTAGTGATTTACATTCATTTTTATCTATGAACAGTTTTATAACATTTTTCTGCGGATAATCTGTATTTTTTTCTGAATATATAGTCCAATAATAATAAAATTTTTTAAAAATTGAGCTTTTTTTTAAAAAAAATCAATGGTTTCTATAATGATATAAATTCTAATGTTATATTGTATGGAAATCAATATATTGTTTTTGTTAATCCATTTTCTTTGAATTCAGCAATTTTTACTAATTCTAAAAATATGCTCCTCACTTCTTTATTATAGTTTAATACCCGAATAATTTCTAAATAAAAATGTTAAAAATTAAAAAACAAAATAATTTTAAAAAATAAATAAGAAAAAATTACAACTTTTCAGAATACTTCTAAATTTGAACTAATTATAAAAAATGGATGGTGGAAAAATAATCTTGTTTATCTACAATATATTATTTTTAAAATAAAGTTCTGCTTAAAAATGTGAATTGAGACAGGAAAATGTTTATTCTTTGTTCTATATTATTGGATAAGCCAATTTTAAATACAAAAGCTTTTTTTTAAAATTATAATCTGCAGTTGTTATAATTAAGTAATAATATTGATAATGTATACATGTATCGAAAACATAAAACGTTTATTTATGCGTTTATTTATTTGTATTTTATAAGAATTCACACCGTTCATCGCATCTCTCAAAAATTTCTGTTAAGCTTCATTGATGTCTTGAAAAAACCTTAAGTATTTTCTGGAGCCTTCCTAAAAAATTTAGAATTTATTTTTGGCGATTTTGTTTCACTAACTCGCTTTTTTTTTGTCAATGCAGCAGATATTGATAGATGGCAACAGCCTCGATTTACTCCAGGAAATTAAAATCATAATTGGGACAATCTCAACCATATTGGCGAGATTGAGTGAAATCGCACGAATTCTAAAAACGGGATACACTGACGGGAATACAGAGCGCAGATTTGAAAAATACTACGTGAAAAATAAGTAATTATAAATAAAAAAAATAATCAAAACAAAAATGACCAATTTTTATAATTCCATATTATTTTATTTTTATTATTGCTAGTTTTATATTCTTCTTATTGTTTTATCATTATATATAATAGTGATAATTAGATATAATTATTATTAATATTATTAAATTTTATTGTTTAAGAATTTGGAAAATCCTAGAGTTGCATTTTAGTATTCGAGCTTGCAATATCAACGACAGAAATATGAAACGAAGCACAAGGTTGCCAATTCGGCACCTACGACTGGTGTAAAATAGGGGTTGCCAGTTTGGTGAGTTATCATGAGTGTTGGCATGGTTGCGATAATACGTAAGTACCGCATAATAGTTGATTTTTTTTAAAGTCACGTGTGCGAAGGATTGGAAGCCCAAATATATTTCAGGATATGATTTTGTTTTGTTATTAATGGACCTTATTTTTCTTTCATTTTTAGATTTGTGATTTCTTTTTGTTTTGGGCAACAATCTCAGAGAAAACTTTTAAAATTTAAAAAGAAAAGTCTAGTTTAGATAAATTGACTGTTTTTAAAAGAAATGTAATGATATAAGAAAAAAAGGGGATGGTAGATGAAAGATGTTAGTAACCTAAGAAATCTATACATCTACACAACAAATGGAAAAACAAAAAATACTGTGTATTCATAAGCGATTGCTTAAAATTTGTATTGAAATTAATAATTTTAACTTTGTGCAGATTTTTTTTCTTGCTCTTACTACAAGTTAATTAAAACAAATCTAATTTTGTATTTACTCTCAAAATTCGTAGTCTCTTTTATCTTTATTGCACCCCTTTTTTCATATAAGCATGAAAAATGTCAGCAGCTTCATCTATATTTATATAATTGAACTTGCTATTTAAATTACTAAAATGCGTGAATATGAAACAGCTCTTTCCATCAATATTCAGAACCTCAAAAAATGCTAGATTAGCAAAAATTCGGGGAATGCCTTTTTTTGCACAACTATAAATGCTTAGATGCGCTCTCACACTTTTTTTTTTTATTTTCCTTTTGAAACTCTCTGCGTAATGCACATGCGCACATTGTATTTCTTGGTCACCTTCATCAGTTTAGCTGTAATTAATACTGCTTTGACAAACATTTTTTAAATCATACTATCTTTGTCCCATAATAGTAGTAACAAAGTTAAATAAGTATTTCTATACTTTTATTATTTTCTACTAGATACATAAATCCTTTGAATATCAAAGAGAAATGAGACTATATATATGGCATGTACGACTGCTCTTCAAATACTCATATCCTTTTTTTCTGTAGAATAATTCTATTAGCTTAAGTCAACAGTTTACTGATGGTTATTTGAAATTCTTTGTAATATACTAATTACCTGTTTTACAATATTTTCCACAAGTAATTATAGGACGAAAGGAAGTTTTATATGTCTGTATGGTACTTTATATTTATAATATTTGCTACAGATTATATTAATAATTTTATCTGTCAGTCCTATTTCCCTTAAAAATCAAATTAAGGTTAGATTATTATTATGTAATTTTTGAACAAATCCTCAATACTTTTTTTAAATATTTCTAAATATACCGTCACGAGCGACCTGAATATAAAAAGATATTTTAAATTTAAGCTCATAATAATGTGCAGAATCCACATATTCTAAGTTATATTTAGAATCTTCTATGGAACATCTCCAAATTGTCAAAATGCGTTTCTGCTTCAATATATGACTAAAAAATTTTTAAAGAAAAGATTAAAACAGTTCTGATATCTTAAATAGTATCAAAGTGATTTTTCAAACTTTTGATTCTTGAACTTGTGTTCCTTTGATTTACAAGATGATAAATCAGAAATCAACGGAATACTTAAGTGTACTTGGTACAAATCTTACTCTGTACCCCACATTTGACTTTTAGTAATGACACAGTCTCTTAAGTTACCCAAGGGCTATAAGCCACGGATTTAGTAACTTTTAACCTTGATCAAAAATCAAGGACGACACTTGTGTGTGTGAGTCATTCACCAAATTTTCACACCACTCCAATGATAAGACATTGAGTCTCAACATATTTAATGCGCATCAGCCTCTCTAAGGTGGGTTTTTGGTGGTATTGTGACTGAAACCCGGGATTGGACAACACCATCTTGAATTTGCGCTTATGATTGTTTGACTAATGTGGTCATCTAATTTTATTTTGTTTTACAATAAATTGAATAAAATTACTAATTAGAGATAATTAAAACATTATTTTATCCCGATACTTTAAAAAAAAATTCCGTTTATAATCCGTGATGAGTCAATTTTTAAATCACGTGTTACACATTTAAGATTAGACTCTTTCTAGATTTGATAAAAAAATTATTTAATTCAAGAGAAAACGTAAGCTAAAAGAAAAATAAAAATATATTTAATGTCTCATCAAATATGTCTAAAATTCCATTTTTATGTTTCTTTGATTTTTAAAAGAATATTCCACAATTGTCTACTCTTCAGTTCAAAATCCCAGGGTATATCGTATTCAAATTTCTCTACCAATCTCTTCACTCCAAATACCCTTCTTAATCCATGACACCACCCCTCCCATCCGAACAACCATGAAAGCGAGATCGAACCTATAACGAGTCTCTCTATCCTGGAAAGAATATATGACTGAAAAATTAGATGTGGTCTTTAAATGGGCCACCCTTTGTCACCTGATCGAAATTCCATCACATTCTCTTCCCACCCGAATTCTTTTTGTGACCACCCCTAAACTCGCCCCCCCCCCTTCCCTTTCGTTGTCTTCTGACTTTTCAAAGCGCAAGCGCAGATGGAAGAAGGGAGAGGGATCATGGAAGAATGCTAACGAAGAACCACGCTGGAGTTTCTCGGTGGGTGAGATTATCACCATAGCAACGGGATGCTGTCCGCATCTTCACACTCGAAGACTCTATGGGACGTATTTCCCTTCCTACTACCGGAGATGACGAAGGTCCCTATTCAACCGGTAATTGATTCATTTCGCTGCTCCCAAGATTGTCGAGGGTGGGCTTTTGCGCCAAAGTATTAAAAATCATCCCTGGTAGATCTGAGTGATTTATGTTCTCAGGGCTTCTGCTCCGAAGATGACGAAGATGAATTCGAATTTTGACAGTACTGTGAAAAATTGGTAGGCCGTATGGTTTAAATGGATTGTTATTTACCTGAAATCCGATTCTAAGTTGTTTTTAAGTATATATTGAATTCATATTTGAATGATTCCATTTTTTTTTAGAAGAAAAAGTTAAAACAGACGAGAAATCAGAACAGAAACATGATGTGTTGAAAGAAAATTTTAAGGAAAGCCACAAGTGTCTAAGGAAATTATTAAGTTGATAAAGCGTGTTGGAAGAATTTAATAGTTTTGTTTCTTCATTCGGATAACTAATTTAATGTATCTTTACCGTACATGAAATTTTAACTATAAATCGTTTTTATTTTAATTTAGGAACTGAAGTGTATTTTACTCATCAACATGTGATAATATTAGTTAAAAAATAGTAGGCAGCAATTGTCTTGAAGAGAAATATCTGCGAAAGAGAGAACAGCTTTCATTGAATAATTTTAAAAAAAATTTTCATTAATTTTCTTTTAAAGAAAAATTTTTTTCATTTTTTTTCTTTTGGACAAATTTGCTTATTACTCACCTACTAAACTAAAATACTTTGAAATAGGCAAATATTATTGGCGCCTCTTACAGTTATTACCAATGTACTTCAAGTCATGTTTTAAATATAGAAAAACTAATTGTGCACAGATATTCTATTTTTCAATTATTGATTGACTCGAGACTGACCATTAAGTGAGATGTGAGCTTTGGCCAAGAATCAATAATGCACAGAAAGGTTTCACTGTGGTATCTGAGGGATTCAGATGTAACACCTGTTGCTTAACGAAGCATTTTCTGCCCGTTGCAGCAATGTTAGCTGTGACTGAATATGCTTTGGCCGACTATTTTAGGTGAGTAGCCTTTGTTTATGGAACTTACTAATAACGTAACATTAATTTTCATTGCGACTCAATACTGTTCTCTAAAATGTGTTAAATTATCTGATAAAAATATGAGAAATAATGTGTTTGAATAGTCTTAATATTTATAAAATATTTAGTAGAAGCTTTAGAATATTTTTCCAATTATTTTCGAGAATTCTATTGTAATATATAATGGAAATTTAATTAAAGTTTTCACACAAGTGTAGATTTAATCATTTAAGTACCGAAATTTAAAGTTTAAATAGAGTTTCATTTTTCTTTGGTTTTAGTAATTCTAAGATATCTTAATACTTAAATTAACTTATAAATTTTTTAAGAAATTTAAATATTTTAAAATTTGATTTTTTACTTAAAAAGTTTTTAAATATATATGAGAATATCTTAAATTTTTTAAGTAATATTTTTTCGTAAATAAAACATTGTGTATTTTTTATTTGTTATTAGATAGGAATTTATTAGGTTATTAACATATTACTGTAATTTAAATTGATAATAATTTTTAAGTTATTGAAAATTTTGTATTAAAAATTAGTATATTAAAAAAACATTGTCCATTTCATTTTTTTGAAATTTGTTGTTTACTTTAGATTTTTAGAAATTCGTTTTAATATTGTTTATTCAGTCCGTGTAACGTTTTTAAACAGCAAGTGCTATTACACAATTTCATGTGGAAGTACACTAGCATTATTAAATTAATTTATTATGAAAGAAAAATAAAATATTTATATAATGGGTATTTATAAATTTGCCTTTAGTCTAAATTTAATTTAATTCTGAATTCAAATTAGAGAAATTGATTTTTATTCAGCCATGTTCGTTGTTGTTATTGTAACAATTCTTCGACCAGCTAAATCAATCAATCAAAGTATTTGATCTTTTATGTAATATGCAAAATAAGAATAGGGATAAACTTTTTGCTACAATAGTAATTTTTACCTTCCTAAATAAAATTACTTTATTAAACAATCTTCAATTGAAGCCATCTGAACCAACTGAGCAGCGTCAAAAACATTATTTATTTATTATTTGGTTATGTTTCCCCCAAAAAACTGTACTAGATTTATGGAAATATCATGCATGCTATTGATAAATTCGACATATTTCAGTTGGATATAAGTAATAAATAATACATTATTTATCGTTAAATAATAGTTTTTCTATGGTGGCAATTTATTTTGATATTGAGGCCGAATCTATGATTTTAGTAATAAATCTTTCAGTCGACATAAAGATTGGAATGAATTTTTATAAAATTTTATTAAGGAAATTTATTTCGGCTCGAAATTTTATTACTCTATTGCTACAGAATTAAAATTGTATTTTATTGCTGTTATTGTTGTTCTTATGTCCTTGTATTTGGCATGTACTCTTTTAATAATGGAATTAAAACTAAAATAATGAAAAATATTTATCCATTTACAAGAATTTATACTACATCTGGAACACAAAATAATTATTTAAGCGAGAAGTTTTGAAAATTGCGCGGTTTCTT
This sequence comes from Trichonephila clavata, assembly GCA_019973975.1. NCBI lineage: Eukaryota > Metazoa > Arthropoda > Arachnida > Araneae > Nephilidae > Trichonephila > Trichonephila clavata. The sequence goes on along the minus strand of BMAO01019177.1, from coordinate 98,386 downwards.
TAAACTACTTGATGAAAGAAAAAGTGCGAGGAAAAATTTATGTTTCAAAAGGGTGAATTTTTTTAGAGAAAAATAGGTTGATTTAAACTGTTAATTGTTAGCAATGAAATCAGTATATATTCTTAAAATAAATTGCAGCGTAAAAAAAATACGTGTATTTAAATAAAAATGAAAGCAGCATTTATGTAAATATTTTTTATGTATAAAACACACAAATACTTCTACTTATAACTTTTATATATTTTCAATCTCATATTAATATAAAATGCCTGGAAGAATTCGGCTTCATTTCTTAAAACTATTTATGAGAGTTTATCTGTTAAGAATAAATGATATTCTAGAGTTTTAAGATGTCTATGACATCTTATTATAAGAATTTGAGATGATTCTGGTTTCTTTGACCCATCTATGAGATCTTATTTGTTTAGTCTGAATAAATGGCATTCTAAAGGTCCATGACCCGGATCTTGTAATTTTGATCCAAACGAAGGCAGAAATGGAGCTGATACTTAACATCCACATCGAAGCAACAGAAGAATTTCAAGACAAGTTTTTTCCCCACGATGGTCCCCATTCCCCCCCCCCTCCCTGGGGTCATTGCCTACGTCCAAATATGAACCCACAAACAACACAAACGTCATTGGGCATACGACTCGCGACCTGAAGCACTTTGGCACAATAGCCCATAGACCAGGAGTACTCAACCTTTTTTTTCTGTCGGGCCACATGCATTATACTATTTCTATACAGCTATTTCACTACTACTATACAGCTATTTCACGCGGACCGCAGTATGATGATTAATGGGGGGAGGGAAACACTTTGAGCTCAAGATAACACAGGAAACGTAGAGAATCATCAAAATATTAAAACTCCTAATTTGCTTTTTTTAATTGTTACTTTTTATTTTTTTATTTTTGTCACTGAATTTATCAAACACTAAATTGGAGAAGCATTTAAGAAACATTCCTTCTCAATTTCTGCATTAGTAAACGGCTTCATATGATTGCCAATAATATGACAAATTTCGTAGGATGCATTTGTTACCGCTGTGACATTACCACTGACAAAACACTTAGTTGCTGTTGCATAGATTATTCAAGAAAGCCTGTTTATCGTCTCTTGAAAGAGATCTTCGAGGGAAAGTCTCATTGAACGTTTCGTAATTATTGGTATTTTTAAATGCAACACTTTCACAAATCAAACAATTATGGATCCATGTTTGTTTTTCACAAAAAATAGTCAACTTCCCACTCGTCCTGAAACAACCTATTTTCTTTTAATATTTTTTGCTTGCAAGACATGAGGAATGGTTCAAAAATAGTTCCACTTATAAATTGTCGCTACTCCACTGTTGTCTGTTATCATTAAGAGTAACAGTTAGAAGTAGAAAAAAAAATATATCAATTCGCACTCGTACGACATTGACAGCAAAAAGCAAAATTGATATATTTGATTTCTTGGCTGAAAGAATTTCTCGCCAAATTTTTGTTACTTTGTTCTTAAATAAAGGAATTTCTCAGAGCAATGGGTCATCACCGGGTCACTTAAATATGTTCGGTGGGCCGTAGGTTGAGTATCGCTGCCATAGACATACAAAGATTTTGACTGCAGGTTAAAAATATTGCAAATGTCCAAAATATTGCGGGATATTTCATAGAATCGTTTTGCGATATCAAAAATGAATATATTAGTCAATGACTTATTCTGACATGTGCACTATTAAATATTTTAGTTTAGCTAATTTAAAATGTCAAATATTCGATTTATTTTAGATTAGAAATTAAATTGAATAATTGATTTACAGATTATTTATCTTTTTTTCTCAATGATATAATCGGTCTCCATACTTATATCAAAAATTTAGTTGCTTCAAGAATTAATGTTTCCATTAAATGCTCGATAAAACAAAACTCTAACATTGCTAAAATTCTTTTTTATCCTTATTGCCACCAATATAATACCATTTTTTTTTAAAAATATGTTAAATATTTTATCGTCTCTATTTAGCACCAAATGAATTGTAAAAATTGAATAAAAAATTCAATATTTATTTTATGAATAAATTACATATTTTGTAAAATGTCTTTACCTAGGAACGCAATATGACCAATATGTAGTATAATTACACGAAATTCTTATTAATATCTGGGTTTTTTTAAACGAAAGTGAAATATGTATATATATATAATATATAATATAAATATGTATAGAGATAGTTACATTGATCGAGGTTCGAGGATTTTATTCAAATCAGTCGCAAATAACAAGACAGTTCTTTAAGAGCAGACGAAACTTATTGTCGGAAAAACAATCCTTGAAACACGGAATAAACAGTGAAATTCGCAGAATAAATCTCAGAAGTCTTCCCCTTCAACAGCACTCAGACACAATTATCAGTGTATAAAATACACGTATGTAAAAGAATATTCACAAGCACCGCTCGTCCGACTCAACAGACAAGCTAATCGCTAGTCGATTCTTACGGTCAAGGCAAAAATACTAATCGCTAGTCAAAATAATACTCACTCAGTTTCGACAAGCGGCTCTCTATTTATAGACCTCGCGAATCCTTCGAGAAAGATCCACTTGCGTTATAGATCGCGAAATTAGTGGATTTCTCCACTAATTTTCAGAAGAATTCAACTCGCCAAAAATTATCACCAACGTGGTCACCAAGTCGTCAAAATGGTTGCCAAAAATAATGCCAAATTGGCTTCATCTACAAGATTTCGCCACATTCCCATTGAATCGCCATTATAACATAAGGGACGGCGTTGCTTGCGAATATTACAATATTGACATGAAATAAATATAACATAGATAGACATCGTGGTGGACGCGGTAGCCTAGTGGTCAAGGTCATGGACTCGTGCCCGGCGTGTCATGAGTTCAAGCCTAACGCTGTGGTGTCGAAGTTATAAGAGGGAGTTGCCACCTCAGGTGTCGTTCTCATCACTTGACCATGTCTCAAAATTAAGAGGTCTGTCGCCAAAAGCCCTACTGTAGCTGAATAAATTGACGTTAATAATCACTCACTAAAAACTCTCGTGTTACATTACAGTACGACGTTTTTATACACTCGCCTAGTTAAAGAATTTTTTGAAAAATGTAAAAGAATCTTTTATTGAACTCCCCTCAAACATTAATCTTATCACATTTGAATCCTCAAACCTTTTTTCCCGAAGAAATCAAAACGAAGTTAATTACTCGCATTATTTTGAAAGAAAAAAAATTCGTTTTATCGAAGAAGGCGTTTTCTAAGTCTTTTCTGTTGTTAATTAAGACTAAATAGGATTTTTGAAAATTACGATTCTCAGTGAAGAAGTTTCACCTTTTAACTCCTGGAGCTCTTGCTCTTTTTTTTTGGTGGAATAATTAAAAGACAGAAGAGCTTTCTTGATGGTTTAAAATAATTCAGAGTGATAATGAAAAATGACGCAAATAACATTAACTATTCAATTCCATTTGCAATGCTCGAAGTATTGCAAAGTCATTTGTAGCAAAATGCTTTCATATTTCTACTTTGATCGCTAAATCCTGTTACTTGAAAGTGAACGCTAACATAAGCCAATTTCTTAAAATTAAAGAAGAAGGCACTTTTCATTATCTGTAAAAAAAAATTGATAATTTCGAGAACAAAATTGCTTTTCCGCACTTGTCATACGATTAAAAGGCTTCATTACTTTTTATTATTTCAATAATCCAATTTATATTTGAATACTCTCAGAACTTTCTAATAATTCAACCCCGAAGCGAATTCAAATCCTATTAGTTTTCAATTTTTAGAATGAATACCACACTACTCTATATGTGAATATAAATCTAAGCAAGATTCTCTTAACCAATAACGCCATTGAACAGTCAGGGATGTACACCAAAGATAGTGAATCCATGTCTCTAATGCTATTATAAAGGCTTCTGGGGAAACTAATTTTATAGCAAAAAATGTTTTGGATAAATAAAATTGCATTCACTTATTATTGAAGGAGAGATTAATGATGTCTGATAGTATATGACAGGAGTTTTAACAAAGTTAATTATCTGCAGCGATATTAGCTTTATCAACTTCGAATAGAGTTTATTTCTTTATAGCATTTACGTCACACTAATGGGGTGGTTCCTTTCTTTGTTTTTTGTCCAATGAAAATCCGTTTTTAAGAGAAAAGGAAGCTACTGAATTCCTTTTCCATATAAACTTATTTTATGATTCCCTCCGTTACATATAAACAACTGAATTCAGACTTGTAACGATTGTTTTCTTCGCTACGTTGGAAAATAAGTTGGATGAAACAATTTATATTATGTTTCAAAGTAATTGACTCATAACTGACGTATCATGAGTTCGAGCCATATGCAACTGATGACCCATCTTGTAGGGGGGGGGGGCACTGCACATTAAATCTGTTGAGGCCCAAAGTCCACCCATTGGTTTGATGTGGAAGTTGGGAGAGGGGAGTTCCAGTTAACATTCGTCCTCGGTTTTTGACAGAGATAACAAAGCTTCAGAATTACGTGGTCCATCGCCCATAGCCATCGAGCAGCTTTATAGTGGGACCTTTATATATCTATGACTTTCTCTCCTGCAGTATATTTCAATTAATATATATATAGTCAAACCCTTTTCATCTGTATAATATATATAGGGTGTGGGGGGGAGGCAGAGTTTATTCTTCCTAGTTTGCTATACTCTGTGAAGGTTTCCTAGCTAGTTTTAAAATACAACCACTTTTTCAAAAAAAAATCCCTTTAGAATACGCATCGCATTTAAAACTTTGCAAAATTAAAAAAAAAATAATATTCTCTACTTTTTGTTAGTTTTTTTTTCATGAGGATTTAAATTTCCAATGTCGTAGTGGTATTGTTCTGAATGTAAAGTTTGAGAACAAGAAACAAAAACAAAAATAATTAATATCTGTAAATGCAAAACATTGATTTGGTAGCAAAAAAAACAGCTCTAAAACACATTTTTTTTCTGTAAAATTAGCAATATTTTGTAGTTTTATTTAACTATTCTTTTTCATTTTTAATGAATAAATCGTAGTAAATACAAAACACACTTTTCATTTACATCCCTTATTGAAAAAAAAATGGTCTTTGAAGTTATATTTCTGAGAAAATTTGAACATTATAGGGGGACTGAAGACTGACTATCACGAGCATCTGACATGTTTGAAGCACGACTTTTCTTTTACATGAACTAGCCTTTGGCGTATTATATACTCAGGTTTCTATGAAAATAGATACGTCCCCCACCTTTTCAGCATTTTATTTTATTTATTTATTTGCTTTCAACTAATCGCCAACATAAAAGTAAAGTGACAAATAATTTTTCTGTAAACATTTTTACTTTACTTTTCACATACTCTTTGAATGTCCAGTATTAACTTTAAGGAAATGTAGTAAAAATGGCTAGGTGTAATAAGATCATTAGTAAAAATTAGTTTAAGTTCCATATTCTGTAATCCATGTGCGCTTCTGCCAAATAAGTTTCCTCCAAATATATACGGTTTAATTTTCTCTTTCCAAGAACGATATATGGTGTATCAAGACATTCCAACAACAAATACAAGAATTTTTGTAAAGCAGCACAAATTGTAGCTTAAAGTTAAATATTTCTACGAAAAATCTTCTATTCCTATGGTTACTTTGCACAGAATAGTGCAGCTAATTATACGTACCATGATAGTTATTGCAAATTAAAAAAATCCTACCATCACAAAGCTTTATTCATAAAAAAGGTTAATATAAAAAATAATCTGTTCTTCTTCTGTTGATAAAGGTTAATGATGAATGTCATTTTATCATTAACCACATTTGACAAATTTCAAAGCTTATGTGAATATCCAATGATTTCAATGAGTGGTCATTGTGTAAAAATCAGTCAAATTCCTTTAGCTAAGATACTTTTTTGTTCCTGCACAGAAAACATGGGTTGGGAAAGTTAAGATGACTGAGTTTCCAGGAAATGATCTCATGAATTAACGAAAAGTTTAAAAAAGAAAACAAAGAGCCCTAGTCCATCAAATTACTTCGAAGGGAACTCTGAAGACTAACAAACCAAAACGTACTGACGTCGGAAAAGTATGAATACCCAGAGGTTCTCATATCTCAGATAATGATACAGCAATACCCCTCGACTTACGTGAATTCGGAGTTATGTGATTTTCAAATATTGTAGAATCGTCTTTTGTTTGAGAGCTACACAACTCGATTACTTTCTCCTGCTTCTAGTTTAGCTAATGTACGTGTTAGGACGTGTCGAGCAGAATCAACGCTTTAATTAATTTACACATTATTCATTTCTTTACAAAGTGTGACGTTTGTTATAGCATCTTTTAATTAAAGTAAAACTTCTTTACGCACGCTTGACTTGGGGAGTAAGCTGGTGAATGCGTGACGAGAGCGTTACGAAAAGTGTGATCGGGCGAGGTGAAAGGAAGTTGAGAATCGATATTGGTCAATCATCAATTGTTGATATATGTGCCGTTCACTGTGTTTTGGACGATGGAACAAACATCATAATGGTAGTTGTTTACATTTCACCTAATAACACAGTTAATAATATTATAAAGTTTTTATATAAAACACTTATGATTTACGGTCGAGTAGGCTCTGGAGAATTAGGAGAAAACTATCATACGTTGCCACGAATTTTAGCAGGAGATTTCAATGTTAATTTCGCGTCCGAAGATGGACAACTCTTGGTAAACTTTCTACAAAGTACATTAAAACTACAAATGAATAAAATGAATAATAACCGAAATGTGAGCCTACCACAAGACATAGAACAACGATTGATGCAGTTTTCTCTAGATATCTTTCTAATTTTCATTCGTAAACATATGTATCTTATTTCTCATACGATAAGCCTATTGTCTCGGTCTTACAATCAACCACAGTAATTACTGATGTTTCCGATAATGAAAATAATGAATAAAAATGAAAAATATATTCAACAATATTAATTTATCGATGAAAACCCATAATAATTCAAATATTTGTAGAAAATTAATATATGTATATTAATATACATGTATATATTATACATATATACCTATATAAACATATATATACGTATATATACATGGAGCTAAAGAAGTTTTACTTCAGTCGTGTGGTCTAAAGCACAATCGTTTTTTTTTTTTTGTTATGTGTATTATATCTATGCAGATTTGAGAGACGACTATGTCATCCAAAAGAAACAGAACCACTGGTTCTTCAAACGAAGTCTTTAGACCCAGTTCAATCAGAAGGTCGTATGGCAGTGTTGGTTATTTTACAGAAAGCCTCCGTTAAATTGATAAAGGGTTGCAAATTTTCGAAAATATTGACTCCAATGAAAAGCATATTTTTTCAACAAAACAAGAAACAAAAAAATCATTAGCATGCTACGAAGAAATTTTGCAAGATTAAAAAAAAAGGTTCTTTGATCCGTCAGATTACTTTGTTAGATTTTATGAAGCCTTCTGCACCAAAATAACAACTGTTAGCGATATCGTATTTGTGTTATCCAAGATTTTACTGAACATTTTATTTAAATTATTATTTTCTTTCGTTTACGGCTCCAACTAAAAATAATTTACACGCATTTATGTGCGAAATCATACCTCGACTTATGAGGTGTCTCTCTGCCCCACCTATCGCGTAAGTTCTGTGTATTATTGTACTACAGTAGAACGTCGTTTATCCGAACGTTTATTATCCGGAGCGTTAAATATCCGGACCAGTTTTTTTTTATCAAATACATGTACTGTATATGAATACGTTTTCGAACAGTGCAAGGCTCAACAGTTGTTTCGCGTGAGGCCAAAAGAGACGAGGTTTCAAGGAGACTATCCCAGGATTTCAAGAATGGCGATGAAGATATAGAAACCTGGATGACATGCGATGCAGACGACTGTGATTTCAAATGCTAAATGATGACGAGATTGTGATTTTCGTGCAAGAAGATCCGACCCTGTCAACGATGAAACGGATGAACATGAGGACAACAACGAAAGTAGAAAGGGTCCATCAAATGCTGATGCGTTTTTTGCGTTAGAGACAGCTATGGAGTGGTCCGAACAACCATCAGAGTGCTGTCCTACTCAACTACTGCTGCTGAAGAGGATCAAAGACCTTGCAGCGAAAAAACGAAGGTGTACAATGGTACAGCGAAAAATAAGTGATTATTTTCCACAATAAAGTTAAATTACGATATTTTTCACCTAGTATGCTTTTTTTTTCAAGCACACTTGCTGCATGTGATGATTTTTAATATTCGTCTAGTGTTCGGCTTCATATACTACATGGATTGCATTTGGTTTTCGGTTATCCGAACAATCGCGTATCCGAAAGGTGTCCGGTCCCAATTGATTCAGATAAACGACACCCTACTGTATTGATAATCAGCTTAAACGCTCTTTATAGCATCAATAAAAAAACCGTGGCAAATGTGTGTGAGAGAATAAAATTCAAAACAACGTCATTGTCAATAACTATTTTGGAATTTTTGAAAACACAACAGCGGCGTCATCTATCTATCGAGATTATGATGTGATAAAAAGACCCTAACTTTCCTGTTACACCCAAGCGGTGGCATGCTGTGTCAAACTTGTGCCCAAAGCATCTCTATAAATAAATAGCTCTATAGCGAAATATAGCATCATCAGAACGACTCTTTGAACGAGATTAATAATAACTAAATTTTCTCAAAAATATGATTTTAAAGTATATTATTTCATTAAAAATATAAGCAACTTCTTCAATTAATTTCGCGTTAAAGCTAAAAATATATTTTTATGTTTCTAATTGTTAGGCTAAATACTACACTTAAATTATTGTCGTGTTTAGAATGTAAATGTATATTTCAAGGAAATAAATCTTTAAAATGAGTAAAAATATTTTTTTCTTCGCTTTTTTTGTGGGTAACCTTTTATTAAAATGTATAAATATATAATGTTTTATCAAAAACTTATTTCAAGCAATGAATATTAAGTGATCAAAAAACTTATCAATATTTTAAAGATTAAGCTACAAATTCATTTACGTTTACATACAACCGTCTTCGTTTCCTGCTTCTTAAGTATTGATTTACAAAAGTTATATATATATATATATATATATAATGTATGTGGGCAAGAACTCCTGAAATACATTTTCTTATTTAGCTTTTTCGCTAAATAGTAGATAGAAAATATATATATTATTTTCTATATATATATATATATAAATATATATATATATTTAATAAAAATTTAATTAGAGGAATAGACTATGGGGGAAGATTATTTGATTTCAAGTACTGCAATTCTGATTAATAATTCTAGACCAGGGATCGGCAACTTATGGCACGCGTGCCACTTGTGGCATGCGATGCAATTCTCAGCGGCACTCTGCACTACTCTACAAATTTATCAATTTTTGAATCGATGGAAGTTGATAAATTAGTAATGGACCTTATTTGACAAACATCATCAAAATTTTATTGAATTACGAAAAAATCTAAAAGATAACTCTTCAAGATAAATTTACAGCTATTTTGTAAATTACTGAATGTTATTGATGGAGGGCATTAATTGCATGGTTCCTTTCCCGCTTTTGGTTCTACATATCAAAGTAAAAAATCATTCCTCGTATTTTGAGTCCGCAAAAAAATTGTTTAACAATGGAATGCTAAGAATCGTACCAATTTAAAGTCACAAATTATACCCTGATTTTGCAATATGAAAGTAGAGCGTTGTAAGCACTAGATTCGCATTAAATTTTTTTATTTATCTTTTTATTTAACAATAATGAAGGGAAATACTTATATTTTACGTCGTCTATTTCTTATTTTAATACATATGTTTAAAAATACATAATACGTGTACAATTTCAAATTTTTTGTAGAAATATTTTATGCTGTTTTTATATATTAAGATATATTATTTAAATGATGCAAATTAATGTATAGTAAAATGGTAAATCTATATTATCGATCTCCATACACAAACTTTGGATGCATTATCGTGGGAATCGAATTGTTTAAAAAATGTCCTATTGCGTAGTACGCTTAAGCGTAGTACGCTTAGAGTACGATAGATAGGTTTGGCACTCCGCCGCGAAAAGGTTGCCGACAACAGTCGAATTGCCATGGCATCAGGCTTGTGACTGACAATGTTTCAGTCACAGGTTCCAATCTTGATTCCATAAAAGACGTCATGCGGGTGGTATCAAAGGGTGTTGTATATATAAAGATGTAGTCGCTGCTATGTATATTCCTCGTCTGGCCATGCTTCAAAATTATTGAAGCAAAAAGGAGTCAAACCAGTGATCATCCAGAAGCTGGAATAATAGAAGCTGATCCGCCTCGTATATTTCTATAAATGTTCTCATGGATCTGGTCTAACCTTTGAATAGCCTGATAGATTAGAAATTGCACCCATGAGTTTTAATTTTGTTGATCCTCTCGAAAACTAATTAGTTCTTAATCTGACTCATTATGATTTTCTGAGTTTAGCCTTTCTGTTTTAGAAAACATATAATTAGATCAACAGAGACGTGATAAATTGCTTAGGAGGAAATATCTTTGTAATTATTATGAAACTTATAAATATAAAAACTACACAAAAAATTATTTTTTATACATTCCAGCATTTGTTTTAAATTTAACTTAAAATTGCATTTTTTGTAATATTTTAGTAATAAAGAATTTAATAATAAAACGCGAAACAGAAGTTACATTTAATCAAAAGTTCCATCGAAAAACAACGTATAAATTTAGGAAAAGTTTTAAGCTATTATTCTATTCTAATTCTTTTAGAATAAGTTTCACTTGGAATGTACGAAGAGCGAACTCTGAAAATTATTTATTCTAGTGTGTATCGAAGCAATTTTTTTCTCTTTCCATAAAAATATATTTCAAATCCCAGTTTAATGCTCTGATTATTGAAATTAGTTTATGGCAAGAAAAATATACAACTTTCCAGAATTCCGACGAACGCATCAGGTGCTCCTTCATTAGCTTTTAATTTAAGATTACTTTTTTTTTCTTCTGCGAGTATTTCCTATTGCTATAACTCTTTTCAAAATAAGTAAAGTGCTTTCGCAATAAATTCTAGGAAAATTGAATTCTAATTTTTTATTTATTTTCCCTCTAACAAATAGCTAAGCATTATATCTCTCCGTACTAAACATTGTTTTGAAACTAGTTAATTTTTATATAAATATATATGTAACTGCCAATTTTTATATATATATATATATATATATATAGCAGTATTTGAAGTTTAAAAATCATATCTATAAAAATTATTCGAACCTATTGTACAGTACATTAAAAATTTCAGAACTTTTATTCAATTCTAAGAAAAATATCTCCAGCTATTTGAAGAGTTTTTTAAAAACATTTTGGGATATTTAAATCATTTTTAATTCTTTTAGAGTAAATTTTTTTATAAAACATAAATAAATTTAAGAAATTAAATAACTATAAAAAAAATGTTTAATTTTTAAGATTTTAACTAAAAAAATACAAATTTCTTTATAAAAATACAAAATAAACGCTTTTTTTTATTTATATTTTAGAGAAGATATTTTAATGGTGCATAAAATTAATTTGCAGTTATACTCTAATCATGTTATAAAAGACGCTCTGAAAGTACGTTTCGTCACTTTTTTTTTGAAGAAGATGGCACACTAGGTGAAATAAACAATCACCATAAAAAACCACATCCGCTGCTAGTTTAACGATGGAAGCAACACCAGCATAAGGTAAATGACGCATACTCAGATAACTGAAAAAAGCGAGTAGCAGCAGACCGGCGTGCCCGAGGTTATTCGAGTATAAATCACGATACAGACAGAGGTATGTTGACAAAATTGTAGCCGATAGAAGTGCATGCTGTTGCTCCATATGAATGGGCGCGTTGGACTAGTAGACCGTCTCATCAACGAAAGCCTACATACCAAACAGGTCATGTCTCGTCAAACGTCATGTGGCTGGTGTTGCATGTTCAGTGAAAGAAGGCAGAGTTTGGAGAATCGAGATTAAAGTGGGAGTTCCTCCACAAACCCATGTGCAATGTTGTTTTATCCAAGAATGAAATCAAAATTGCTGGCTGTGCAACAATTTCTTTCATCGCAAGGCATTGAGTTTTACCAGAGTAGTTCCTTCAAACTAATTGCCATGACAAATTGCTCGTTACGACCACGTCGAAAAGTGGTACAAAATGTAAAGTTCATTGAGTTTTACCAGAGTAGTTTCTTCAAACTGATTTCCACGACAAATTGCACGTGACGACTATGTCGAAAAATAGTGTAGAATGTAAAGTTCATTGGGATGCAAGGCCTTGAGATTTACCAGAGTGGTTTCTTCAAATTGTGATTGCCAGAACAAATTGTACGTTACGACTATGTCGAAAAATAGTGTAGAATGTAAATTTCACTGAGTCGCAAGGCTTTGAGTTTTACCAGAGTAGTTTCTTCAAACTGAATGCCAGGACAATTTACACGTTACGACTATGTCGAAAAATAGCTCAAAATGTAAAGTTCATTGAGTCGCAAGGCCTTGAGTTTTACCAGAGTGGTTTCTTCAAACTGATTGCCAGGACAAATAGCACGCTACGACTATGTCGAAAAAATAGCTCAAAATGCAAAGTTCATTGAGTCGCAAGGCCTTGAGTTTTAGAAGAGTAGTTTCTTCAAGCTGATTGCCAGGACAAACTGCAGGTTACGACTATGTCGAAAAATAGCGCAAAATGTAAATTTTATGATGTCATAGATAAAACTTTTAACCTAAAAGCTTCTGAAAGAGTAAAATGATGAAACTTACTTTCGGAACATCCCTCGTAGCATTATATTCAGTTTTTGCATATGACGCTTATATGAGTGTGTGTATTTTGTAACGGCACACTATAAGGCTTCACGATGGCTAATGATGACGGACCTTGACATTTTGAACCATCGTCAAATGATGACACCTGAACTCTGGTACCCTCTTTCCTAACTTCCACACCACACCAACGGAAGGATGTTTGAGTCTCGATAGATTTACTTGCAGTGGTGGGTCTTCAGCTGCATTTGGCTCGAACTCATGACACGACAGCCACGAGGCCGTTACCTTGAACACTATTCTACCAAAACCACTATATTTCTTAGATATTATAAATTGATACAAAAAATATTATTTTCTTATACAATTTTAACTTTTTAAAATACTTTGCAATAAACTACTTCTATATATGTTTTTGTGAAGGGATTAACGATAAAAAAAGAATGCGTCCCGAAATGTGAGTTGTTTTACATCGAAAGTGTCTTGAGAACAGTTTAAAAAAAGAAAAAGTCAAATCTCATGCTCTTAAAGACGTAAAGAAATTCATCTTCATGAATATATTATCTCTCGAAAGTCCAAAGGGGTATTTTAGAGAAATACCAAACGTTTTTCGAAAATTCTTTCGATCACTAAACAACATGTCCAAGAGTCAACTCACGCTGTTGTTTCAGTTGATTTATTCTAGGCTTCATCCTTTCGTATAAAATTCTACTTAATATTCATCAACTTCGTCTTCCTTGCAATTCAAGTACATGGAGCTCAAGGTTTTTTTCTCGTTCCATAATATGTAAAAATAGTTCCGATTCTTGATAAGAAGTTTTGAAACTGTTATTTTCACACACACACACACAAATTAATCAATGTTACTAGTTTTGTAGAAACATACCTAAATGATAGAATAGGAGCAGCGTAATCTTTGAATATTTACAACCTGAAATGTATAAAATTACTCGATACCTTAAGAAGTAACAAATTAATTAGAGAAATCTTTTAAACAGTATGCTGTGATACATATACATTAAAACATGGAAATGCAATAGTACTTCCTAATTGAGTATCTACACTCTTTTCATCATGCTCTTGTAAATCGAATTCCAACAAATTTTATAAAACAATTCTTTCTTTGTATAAAGAATATCTAATCGATAGAATGATTTCTATCATCGTTGTGTTGCATGAACTTTCTCTTTAAAATGAAAGGATATATCAGATAAAAATACTCATATTAAGTAATTTCATGAACATTAACAAACAGACGCACAAAAAGAGGGCGAATCTCTCTGTTAAAACAGAGTTTTCCGTCTAAATATAACTTTAATGAATCTATTATCTTTCAAAGGCGTAACTTTATGCCCACTCAGGGACAATCTAACGTACAATGAAACTGACTATTCAAAACTTAATCCCCGTTTTAGAATCCTTTTACAGTTCCAAATTATTCTATAGTTTTTGAGATTATTTTCCTCCTTTCTACTTATAGAAAGTGATTCCTCATCAAATCCAAGTTTCCAAAATGTTTTTAACTGTGAATAGGTTAAATGTTTAATTAAAGATTTTAATAAATTAACACGAATTTGAAGATAAATAAATATAAATAAACATATTTAACAGGGCAAATAAGAAATATTTTCGAGGTTTAAAAGTTAATGGGTATGCCTCACGAACAAGTTAGAAGAGAAGTAGATCACGCGCTGTTTAAACGGTGAGGAAAATCATGTACATCTCTAATTCTGTTCCTACATGATCGGTGCGTTTCTAAAAAATCAGCATAAGAAATATATTGCCTCTGTGGAAAAATAGTAGATTGATTTCAGTCCTAAGAGATTGGAGAAAATAATACAATGCATCATGAGTTTTCAAGTTAGAATCCTGAACATTTTATTTCGAATAAAATTTGCATGTATTATACAAAGTAAATAATCATTTGAAAAGAAAAAAAAATACCACTAAAATTTACGGACACTAAATTTAGATAAAATAATATGAGTCATGCTTCTCAAACATTTAATTTTGGCGACCCAATATTCAATCTTAATTTTCATCGCGCCTGCTCCATACAAAACAACAATGCATTGAATTCAATAATACTATATTTTTACGCTAAAGCTACAATACGACTTTAACCTCTAAAATGACACCGGCGTATATATGCGTCTCGCTCACCGTTGTGTTAAATGCCCGGACGTATATATACGTCTTACCCAAAGTACGATCTTTTCTGTGCCCAGCTATCCATAAAATTATTCCGAACGTTTTGGAATGCAATAAAAGGACCTTGACAGTGTTTGCGAAGTGTTTACTTATATTAGAGGATTTCCTTATTTATTTCTTTTCTCCCACCCCCTCTCTAATACATCACATAAGCGCACCTATGGGGAGAACGGAGGTATTGGGGAGGGAATCGCGTAACTTTTAATCAGCAGTTAAGGGATTATTTATAAACCGTACAGATTATCAAGATGAGTGTTAATTTTTGTATATAATTTTATGACAAGCCCACTGGTAATTATTATACGTTCTTAACTTAGTATTGTTAAATTAATTATAAAATACATTGTACAGTACTGATACATTTACAAGTGTATTATATTAGTGTAAAAGTTAATTTCATTTTTTATTATGTCCGAATGTATTTTTTTTTTACTTTCAGTAAATTAATAATTTTTTAAGTAATCTTTTGTTTTCGACTTTTCAATATGCTCGCGCCCCCCTCGTAGAGTTATCATGCCCCCTAGGGGGCACGCCCCACAGTTTGAGAAACGTTATTATGAGCTACACGTAAGCAGCTTTTACTCGTTTTCACTTTATGGCAACAAACGCATACGTTTGCATAAGACTACAATATTACGGCTATCATTAGAAATGTCTTGATTAGCGTCTTTGTGTTATTCGTTGAAATTCTTTCGGTTATCTCTTGAACAAAATTAGGACTGACCTCCTGCAGGGCAGATGTTTCCTTGGATTTAAGAATGAATTTAGCAATCAATCGTTGGGATTTGGCTAGGCCTTTGAATAATTATCCGTTAGAAGACATTAATGACTTCAAATTCGAAGAATTCTCTCAATTGAAAAATCTATTACATCCCTCGTTATCAGTGCGCGATTACAAAAATAAAAGTAAAGTAAATTTTTCTTAAAATTTGGATCAATCGTGTTAAATCAAAGTAAGTCGTGTAAAAGGAAAATTAACTTTTTTTTTTGCTATTAAATCGAAATTATGTAAAAGAAATTCATGTAAAAAATATTTGAGTGTTGTGTTGGCGTGTCCATGATGTGCAGATTAATAAAAAAAAGAAACTTTAGATCGAACCGAAGCTGTCAAAAACAGCCTCGGCAACCTCAACAGCTTTACCAGAGAAGAACAAACCTTCTGCGTCTTCCGGGCTGATCTTGAAAAGTCTGGCTTGAATTACTGGGCAGCTAAGGATATGTTGTAGAGACAGTTGAACATTAGGCAGTTTGGGTAATGATTTGTGTAACTTTTTTTCCCGTCAGTTGAGATTTTCACTCCTTTTAAGTGCTTTGTTCTAATCCTAGTTATTATTGACGCTATTGTACGGTTGCTATTTAGAGCTGGGATGGAATATTTAAAATTATTGTTGAATAGCCTTCGACTGGCAACTGCATTGGCGTCGATGAGGGTCGTGAGGTTAGATGAGTGTATATAAAGTACATGTTTAATATTAAAAAATAAAATAAAATGCAAACCTCGAATTAATAGCAAAAATCATATACATTTTCACAACAACTCTTGGTAATTGACTAAACAGCAGAGATAAATAGCTGAAATGGTCCTTTGGAAATCATAAATGGCTAGGTGACTTGCAAGGATGTCCGGCCCTCCCTTTCATCACATATATTCGTTTTCACTCCTCTTGCCAGTAACTTTAGTTCTAGAGTTCCGGTACATACACTCACATTACCTCTAGAGCACCTGCTATTTAGCATCCCTAGAAAAGCAGGTCACTGAGTCAATTGGGCATACAGATTCCAAAAAAAAAATTATTCATATATTAAGATATCACCAGACATTTTTCTATTGAAACTCTAGTTCTTTTAAGGTATCCGACTACTTGTGCGACAATTTCTTTTACAAAAAAATGGAGATATGGGATTTATTTGTTGGCTTTAGATTTGTTTAATACATTTGAAGAAAAATACCTAAAATTAAGGAAAGAAAAATAAGCTATTATTACTAAAATGGGGGGAAAATGGGTAAAAATTGACAAAAAAATAACATAAACATGGATCATTCTGTACCAAAAGTTAACGAACAAATTTTCAATTTTTCAATTATGATGTGTTGCTGCGTTATTCATTTTTGAAGTGACCGTCAGGATAAGAGATATTTTAATTTTTACAAAAACTAGAGCACTTTGTCTTAGTTATTATATGAAATTGCTTCAAAAAACAATGATTATGCTCACATAAGGGACTGTAAATTTTGTAATAAAACAGTGATTGATACATCTGAAGTTTAAAACATTTCTACGATTATACAGAAAATACACAAAAAACCTTCAGTTTGCTATTTTCAAAATTTATTTAACAATCGCTGTCTCCGTTTGGGGATTTTCAAAAAAACACATTTCAAGTAAAACGCATTTTTAAGTATGGCATCTTGCTTAAATAATGGCATCTGCTTTTACTAAAACACGTGTAGTTTTTGTTCTAGTGAACGGAAAATAAGAGACGGTATTTTTACAAAGATAATAAGATGATCTATAAAATAAATCCATAAAAAATTGTCAATTTTTGGCAAAATTCACAATTTTATGGTAGTTGGATACCCTTAATAGATATACAGAATTTTAAATAGAATTTTACGCATAAATATGAGCAATACCAATCTATAAAAACCAAAGTTTCAAAATCAGAATTTTTTGAAGTAAAAGAAATTTTATCTGCAAGCTAATTTAAAGGCTGTCTCTGTTCGTGAGTAATGTGTTTTTAAATTAAAATAAAATTTGTCTGCAAGCGAATTTAAAGGATGCCTCTGTTTGAGTAGTGTGTTATTGCACTGAGTTTGCCGCTATCCCCATTAATTATCGTATATCCTTATCGTGAGGTTAGAGGTTTAGTGAAACTACCAGAACTTTGCGATTAGGCATACGATAGGGACAAGCTTTAAGCTAGACATGAAAGTTTAGTTTCATTAATTATTCAGTATAACACACCGAAAATCTCTAAATATAGACCAAATATTCGTGAGTAATTACTATCATATATTATGCATCTGTTAACCATGGCAAAAACATTCATTCATTAACTATATTTTAAATAAGGAACACAGTTTTACTATAACTCAGCATTTTCTTTGTAAACGTGTTTGACATTATAGTTAATAAGATAATAAAAAATTATGTTTACGATATTTCTTTAAACTCAAGACTTCTATTGTTGTTGTTGTCGTGTATGACAAAGTGCAAATTTGTATATAACAAAATAAAGATGTAGATGTAGTCAAATATTGCCAAAGGCGTGAATCACTGCCATGGCAACATCCATGGCACGATCCGAGTATAGGATGTCTATGCTGTAGCTATTGTCTAATTTAAAAAGGACACCAACAATGGAAGTACAGCTGCCTGGTTAGTGCCTGCATTCCACATATGATCTAGATCCATCGGGCAGAATCTTCATGCCCTTAAAATTCTTTGTCCTCAGTCTGGTTATTGTTGTTGTAACTTCTCGGCTATATTTTAATTCTGGCGGCGATAATTTGTTTCGTGTGTTTGAGCAGAGCTTTTCTTTTGCGACTGCGTTGGCATCAAAGATCGTAGTCGATGAAGTACAGGTTCAAGTGTTCTGGCTTCATTGGCAAGGAAATCGGCCGTCTCGTTCCCAAGACGCCTATTAAGTAATTTTAGCTGAGAAACTTAAGTTCTTAACTAGTTTCCACATTTCACCCACATAAAAAAAATTTCGATTATCTGTATTCCATTATTATTCTATGCCTTACACTTTTGGTGTTGCCCCAACGACCGAATAATCAAAATCACAAACTCGTGTTCACGTTGTTTCTGCCGAGTCATATGTTAAAGTCATGATGCTTTGGGAGATCAGCCATGTAGAAAGGCTGAGGCAAATTAAATCCGTCGAGGTTCACAGTCATCCCGATAGCGTAATGGGAAAATTTGGAGAATGGTATTGGAGGTTTATATCTCGTCAGTTGAACGGGGCTCAAAATAACTAGGTCTGTTACCATAAGTTCTCGTGGTGTTTCGAACAGAGAAAGAGTACAACGTTAATAAATCAATCAAACAATTTTATTATTGAAGAATAAACTCGTGTTCTTGAAGTTACTCGTTTATAACCTTACCAAACGATTTATTTCTTTTTAGAGACAAATTTATTGAGCCATAAATTTATTGGATATGTTAAAGGACTTAGATTTTATTGGATTATAGATTTAAATATACGCCAACACTAGAATCGCAGTAAGCATTACACCAGTGCTTCTCAAACTTCCAACACTTGCGACCCAATATTTAATCATATTTTTCATTGTGCCCCCTTTCCTCACAATAATAATGTATAGAATTCAATAATACTATAGTTTGACGCTAAACCTACAATACTACTTTAACCTCTTAAGCTCCGTCGGCGTATATAGACGTCTCACTCAGCCAGTGCGTTAATTTCTCCGGACGTATATATACGTCTTTTCAAAGTACGATCTTTCAGTAAACTTCTATAAAATTATTCCGAAGGCTTTGGAATGCAACAAAATGACCTTGACTGTGTGAGTGTGTGTGTGTGATCACGAAGAGTTTACTTATTTCAGAGAATTTGCTTATTTATTCCTTTTTTTATCACCACTACCCCCTTTCCTTAATGCACCACATACGTTCGTCTACGTCATAGGTTCTCAACGTGGGCGATAACCCCCCTTATGGGCGTTTGTGGCTTTCAGGGGGGCGTTGAGATGGTACGGATAGGTTTGGGCAGATTAACCAAAAAAGACTAAAAAAGCACGCTGATTATATACTAACAAAAGTAAACTTTAATACTGTTTATATGTTGATTGTACGCATTTAAATCATTCCTATATCACATGTACGAAAATTCACATATTTCGGTAGTACGGGAAGCGGATGAAAAACCTAAAAGATTACATTACATTCAGATGTACATTAAATTGAATGATATAGGGCATTTTAATTTCAGTAGTGCACGTGTTGTCTTTGTCTGTGAGCAGTAGGAAACATGTTTCGTGCACTGCATTTCATTACGTATATTATCCAAGAAACATAATTAAATATGTTAACCAGCAATTAACGTGATTCTTTAAAAGCTGAAACTGTTAATTTATATTTATTTTGAAAGCAATGGTTTATTATGAATTACTTCGTATCATCAAAACCCCTGCCTGTCTCTATAACAGGTAATTTAAAAATCTTTTACTCCACTATTTTAAATAAAGAAGAAATTCAGTAGCGTTTCAATTCCAACAATATCCTACCTATGACTAAAATGTATAATATTACACATTTAAATATATTTGTGGCAATAGATATTTCAGATTCGCAAGTAAAAAAACTTTGACTTTAGAAAAAAAATAAAATTAAAAATATATATTCTTTTAGTAATACGATATTTTTTAAAACTTAACTCTTGTTTTAACCATGTATTATGTACACTCTTATTTCTCCAGAGTGGGAGGGGGGTAGTATAGAAATATTCACTAGAAAAGGGGGTGATATCGAAATATTTATTAGAAAAGGGGGCGCCAGTTCAAAAAAGGTTGGGAACCTATGGTCTATGTGTTAAACAGAGGCATTGGGAAGCGTATGACGTAAATTTTTTAATCAGCATTTTAGGAATTAATTATAAACTGCACAAATTAACAAGATAAATGTTCATTTTTGCATATAATTTTATACATGATAAGCCCATGTCGTCACTGATAATTATTAAACTTGTTCATAACTTAATATTGTTATAAGTTAATTATAAAATATACATTGCGCAGTACTGATATATAAATGTTTTACATAAGTATAAACGTGAATTTTATTTTTAATTGTTTCAGAATGTATTTTGTTTGTTTACTTTCAGTAAATTAATAATTTTTTAAATTATATTTTGTTTTCGACTTTTCAATATGCTCGCTCCCCCCTCGTAGGGTTATCATGCCTTCCTAGGGGGCTCGCCCCACAGTTTGAGAAACACTGCATTACAGCGATAAACTGCTCTGGATTGGATTTTAAGAAAATTTTCTTTTATGTTTTCCATTTTGATTTTTTTGTGTGTACCATTTGTGATCGTTTTTAAATTCAGCATACGATAAATGATTTCTCTCTCTCTCATTCCCGCTATATTATGATAAAATTATTCCAGGATGTATAAAAGAATGTTCATGAACAAAGAGATTAAATTAACAAAGGATTTTGTGGTGACCGATCTCATGTTTTTAAACTACAGTGAAATAATAAGGACCACACCTGAGCTGGGTATAACCTTTTTTTAGAATTTCCATACTACCAATTAAAAATGTTGAGACATAACAGGTTTAAAGTGCATCTCAGCCACGCGACTCAACGGGTCTTTAATTGAGAATCCGGACTCTAAATTAACGATACGATTTCAACTACGCTGTCCGTGAGTTTGTAAAAACTCGTCTACCGTCACCGCCGTATGTGTAGGTAAATTATGAATATGTTAATTCTATACCTTGTCTATACTTTCCTAATTCTGTGATTCTTAAAAAAGAATGACGGAATGATAACCTCTACTTTATTTATGCTATCAGAAAGAAAAATTATTTTAAATGTAGTTGGGATATAAATATTACTACAGCTAGTAATGTGTTTTCGTCGAAAAAAATAAAATACAATATTTCATTATAATAGTAGTATCTTATACCAAATTATATGTTTTTAGTACTTTTATTCAAGTATATTCAACGTAAATCTTTTTAAAAAAATTAAGACAAGGGAACATAATGAGAGGATAAAAACAAATTTACGGAAGAAATACAATAAATAAATTGCGTGTGATCAATGAAACTATTAGGTATTAACTTTGTAGATCTTTCTATCGTAATCTGTTACTTTGCAGCAGCTGAATACAAAAGACTTGAATAAATATAGACAACCGTATAATTTATTTCTATTTTCCTCTATTCTGAGTCTAGCTCTAAGAAACAAAGCGTTCTATGCGATTTTATAGATTCAACTTCCTCATCCATTTCTGGTTGTCAAAACCACATGTCAGCTTCCTCACTTCTTCACTTGTCTACTTTTTATTTTCGTCATTTTTACTCTGATTTCTATTGTTTTATTTTTCATTTTCTTTAATACCCCCATTTTATTTCAAACTTTTTTCCGGGATAAAATCTTAACTGCATAGGCATTTATGTGGTGTATTATTATTATTATTATTATTATTATTTAAAAGGATCCTAGACGTCTTACTAGTCTGGAAATTTTCTTTTAAATCCAGATGGTTTAAATGATTTATTTCTTGACTTTGGCAGAATAAAATATTGAGGTTAATCACCTGTTTTTCTTTTCTGGTCTGCTGAGGTATTGATTCATTCCATAAGCCGAGTGGATGCGATATTGGAGGGGTCGAAATCACGAGCTCAATAATCGGCATTGTTAAAGTCTGTTCGTGGGTTCGATTTCTAATTCCACTAAATACCCTTTGTGCACAGAAACGGCATCCAAAGTATGGTGTGAATACCCCAGTGCGTACGCCAAAGGAGTAGGTACGTTTGTGATTACTCGCGAGTGTAGGATCATGTATCACGTGATTATGAGTTCTTCTCTGTGGTCGATGTGTTTGATTCCCAAAGTGTCTGGGGACCTCAAATATACAAATTTACCGACTTTTTCAAGCGCATGCGAACAGTCATAAGAAGCCCAGCCGTTTTAGAGGATACCTTCGAATATACAAGATGAAACTGCAACACATTACTGATATTAAAATCTAATTGTAATATTGTAAAATTGTTTTTTAATTTTAATATATATATCGTATAAAATAAGTAAATAATTTTAGTTTGCAATATATATAATCATATATATACGTATATATGTAAAGTTTTCACTTAACTTATATATAAGACAATTTACTGGAAGAATATATTAATTACTTGCAGACGTTAAAACATCGAGGAGACTTCCCGGTACTTTAATTACATACTTAATGCTTTACAATAGATAAAGCGGTGACACAAAAAGTACAACAAGCGGTTTTAGGATGTTACACAGAAACGTTCTTTTTTCCCTACAGAGATCTCAGTTTTTAAAGTTTCTTCAGCCGCGGGAACTAGTGTGATTTCGTTTAAGGTTTTCTAAAACTGGTCAGAATAATTAGATGATGCAATGTTGGGTCATATTGTTTTTAAAAAATGCGAAGGTGGAAGTTATTTAGGAGGTCATGTTGCGGTCAACAGTATATTTCCTAATGAGTGGGTAGACTAAAAATTAAATATCAAGCAAAGTGTTGGTGGGTTAAAGACCATTTTGAACTAAATAAAATCCCGTGTGGGAGAAAATTTAACTAGTGAATTATTATATTCATAAATACTATATGGGGACACTTGTGATTGATTTCCTTTATGAGTTTTTCTCAAAGCAGTTTGGAAATTATTGATGTAGAGAATATTATGTGTTATGATAGAAGTTAAAAGTATCGAGGCTCACTAAAAGTTCGACCATTAGTGAGGTAAGAAAGCATGAATTGTCTGGGCTAGGCTGCTCATCCTCATTATTTGATTATATTGCATTATGAGATCCTCCGCCAATGTTTCAAGAGAGATAATTTGTGTGTGCGCATGAAAACAATTATTGCAAAAAAATAACAATCCAAACTAAAACAGGTTTTTCCCGAGACATGATTTTGTATATATATATATATACTGGGTTCTTAATTTGAATTTTCAAATTTTAGAGATTTTTTTCCCATGTATTTCAAAGATTGGTGCATCATCTTTGATGTTTTATGGTTCAGTTATTCTATGCACTTACTTGTTTTAGAACTTTAACATTTTGATGTTATATCTTTCAGAATGCAATGGCGAATAGCTTAATTCTTTAGGTATTAACTTTTAAAAATTTTGAGAATTTGGATATTTCCAGATTAGCTTACCAAGCTGCAATAAGAGGAAGGTTGGCCTCATCAAACTACTTTAGGACTTATCGGTCCTAAGTCCGAAGTTGCACTTTGATATTTTTTTAATTTTATCTTATAAATTTTTAATTTCGTTTGAAAACGATACATATTTATTATTTTTTTATATTCGCCATTCATATTTTGAAATGGGATTTTGTATTCTAGGATTCATATAGTTTCGAATTTTTGCTTAGTTATAGAATTGTGTGATTTATTTATATATATTTAAATATACATACATATTTATATATATATATATATATAATTAGTAAACTCTTAAAGTCATTTTTGAACAAAACATTTAACTAAATTTCCTGAAATGGGCAAAAAAAGAATTATGACGTAATAGAAGGGTCTCAACCGTATTTTATTAACTATATATCTGTTTTGGAGGTATTTGTGGAACATCTTATCTTAACAAACCAATTTGGATGCAAATTTTCTCATCTTACAATGCATTTTTCTTGCTCAGTGTTTGTTTTGTGTCTATTACATATCTTTGTTTATTGAAACCATGTTTTATCTAGTAACACTTGCCATCTCCAGTAAAAAAGTGAGTTTTTGATCAATAAATGCTGAGAGGCGGTGAGGGGGGGGAAGGAATTTTTTATCGGTTACTGACTGCGGATAAGCATTACAGTCGCGTCTCAATTGTTACTTGATTAATATTTCATTTCATTAACAGCAAAAATAAAAGAAACATCGATAGTTTTAGTACAAATAAAACGCTCAATATATCATGCCAAAACAGTGCACACTTAGTATATATGATTCTTTTGTTCCAGATCCTTCTGCACATACCAAATAAATTTTTGTGTGTGACGTAAAAAATAAAAAAAAAATGATAAATCTGCTCTTATGAAACCAACTTATTTTGTTAGTGTCATTGTTTAACTGATATAAAATTATTTAAACATTGCTCCAGTAGTAAATCACATAAATACAAAATCATCGAAAAAAAATCTAACGGGCTTATCAATTTTCTCTTTCTTGTATCTTTTCTTTGCTTTGAAACCATGTCATCAAGTTTTACATTTCTGAAACTCAAACCAAATAACTACATTTCTTCCTTTTTGTTAAGATGTTATGAAAATGAAACGTTGTCTGATCATTCCAAACAATGCCATACAAGTCATAATGCCATTCCAATGCCATTATGACTTGTATGGGATTTGTTGAGGGGGTAAAAATCTATGTAATAGTTCTGGCGTCCATTCATTCGACAAATATTTCATTGATTAACGATGCAAATTCTTTCTCTATTTCCTTCTTTAAGATTGAAAAGGTGTGTATTTGTCATATCCTTATGCTTCTCTTTCTTGTTCTTGAAATTCTTCTTGTACTCCATCCCCATAAGTCTCCCACATCATCATTATTCAAATACAGGTCCATGGACCTGCCCAGAGAGACAATATCCCCCACTTGATACTTAGTCTCAAAATCAATCTCCTTCATTCTCTTTTAATGTCCCAAATAAAGTTTTATGCTCGGGGAGAAATTTCCAACCGCGCTTTGTAAATGAGGTATATGAGTGGAGAAAATGATGTGATACTTTACAAATCCTATCAGACTTGTAATGATATATAGTTGGGTTTCCCCAACCATCAGCGTACGAGAGTTAGAAGGAAAACTAGCCATAATCAAAACAACACAATTTATTTACAAGTTTCAACAACGGCACAAATTCAATAGCCCAAGTTAAGAAATGCACCAATTGATAGTGGCCGTGGTAGCCAAGTGGTCTAGGCATCGGATCGTGGCTAGCATCTCATGAGTTTGATCCCAGTACCACTGAAGATCTTTGGAGAGCTCAAAAGTCCTCCCGTTGGTGTGGTGTGGTAGTAAGGAGAGGGGGTGCCAGCTCAGGTGTCATCCGCGTCACTTGACCATGGTTCAAAATTACGCGGAACGTCCCCAAAAGCCCTCGTGTAGCTGAACAGTGGGACGTTAACATTCACTCGCACCAATTGATAAATATGGGAGCAATAGTGAAGTAGACGAGATAATTAGAGATATAATAATAAATCGGAACACTTACATTTAGCCGTCCAGGCAATACACCTTCTTATATTTGAAGATAATTTCTAAAGTAATCTAATACAAAGCGACCGAATCTAATTTAACAACCAACTGTCCAAATTGTCAATCGTAATATTAGTCAAATAATCTATGCAGTGCTGTAGACTAGCTTTAAGTTATCTTACGTTAATCCTCACTCTACTATCCTTTATCTTCTAACCCCTCTCTCCTTCTCAAACCCGAAAACTAATACTTAAATACACGATATAATTTACATATATCGCGTCTTCTTCGGGAAGAAGTTATCAATTAAGTAACATTTAACGCGAAAGTATTTCCCCAAGAGGATTATTAGGAAAAACGCGGATAGACCCGTTACAGGGTCAATTTTGAATCAAAATTAAATTTAGTCAAATGAAAACTAAAGCCTACTCTATTTAAAATGTCGGCGAACTTTAGAAGGGAAGAGTCAAGTTGAAATTAAAACAAAATATGCAGTCAATGAGCCATTTACACAAAGAACCCTTTTTACAGAATCCCGTACGCATGAGCGGGATGCGAAGGAGAGCTCTGGTAATAGTTCAATCAAAACTGTGGTTTTCCAGCTAAGATAGTTAATACGAAATATTATTAACTATGCATAGCTTTACTTAAATTACACGAAGTAACAAAATTTCCATTCCTTCCAAAACTCCATCGATATTTTATATTTCTTTGGCTCATTGCTAGAGCAATTGTCAAAATAACATTATATTGGGAATTTAATTTTCAAGAGTCGTGAAAAAAATTTTCCTCTAGATAATACCGTAAGAACTTTTCTAAAATGTCATGCACTTGTAATTAAAATTCGATTGTTCCTGCATATAGAAACATTTGCATATCGCTTTTTATTTACCTTTAAGCATATCGTTAAATATGGAGTGGGCTTTTACCTCTTCTGTTAGTGGTATGTGGATCTCTTGCTCATATTCGAAAGTGTTCAATAACTCGCGTATGTACAAAAGTAAAGGTTGAAGGAAATCACTCAGATGAGTGTTATCTCATGCTGGCATTTCTACCAATACGAGTAAATTAAACTTTTACTGCCAAGACTTTTCTTAAAATTTTCACTGATTTTCAATAACCTTTGCCAATGGAGAGCAATTTAATTGAGAAATTTTAAACTAGTCGAATGTTTAATGGTAGACAAAAATAAGGAAACCCCCTTTTCAACAGAAAATTATAATCAAGTAATATAAAAAAAAGCTTTTTAAAGTCAATTCCTACTTCGTTAGAAAAACTTACTAGCGCCATCTATTCCCCATAATTCTGACTTAGTCAGAAATAACGCAGAATAAATTTAAAATTAAAAAATAACATTTAATTAATGGATTAATATTTGAAAAAACTGTTTTAACATCAAGTGTCATCCACTACAGGTTTAAAAAAAATATATTTCAGCTTCAGTATGTGTTTTATTAGATTGAAATAAAAAATATATAATATATAAAAGTGAATATTTAGGAATTAAAAGATTAAAGTGAACAATAGTTTTAGTAGATATAAATATATTTTTAACAATTTGTGAAAGTCTGCGGTTCGCTGACCCCTGCCCTAGTTGACGTACCGAGTCATATTCCATTCCCAAAAGTCTGCAACAGAACAAAACATATATGGAGTAGCATTTCTGGACGTGGTGGCTGAAGGGTCATGGTCACGAACTCGTAGCTGGCTAGTCGTGTGAGTTCACTAGACTCATCATTAACTGACGCATGTTAAAGCAATCGTGGCTCAAAGTCCTTATATTGACGTGGTGTTGAAGTTTGTAGAGAGGGAATCCATGTTAGCTGTTTTCCTCATCATTTAACTGAGGTTCAGAATTGTGAAGTCTGCTGTCAGTGGCCCAGGGCTTCTCAAGCTTTCAATATTTACGACCCAATTTTCAAACTTGTTCTTAACTTAATTTAGTTAAGTTAATTATTAAATACATTGTGCAGTACTGATATATTTATAAGTGTATTATATCAGCGTAAATATGTATTATATTTTTTTTACTAAGACAATATATTTTGTTCAGTATATTAATACATTTTTTAAAATAATCTTTTGTTTTTGACTTTTTGATACGTTTGCATCCCCACCTAGGGTTATTACACCCATCCCCTAGGAAGTCGCGTCCTCAAGTTTGAGAAACACTGCAGTAGCTCTTATATTGCTTTAAAGAGCAACCTTATTAAGGCCTCGTTCCCTCATCCAATAATTCTTTAACTGAACTTATTGAATAATTTATAAAGTGAGTGAGAGTTATTTTAACGTCGCACTACAAAGCTTCACGAGGGCTGTTGGCGACGGACCTCTTAACTCTGACCCCTGGTCAAGTGATAATAACGACACCTGAGATGACCCCCTCTCCTAACTTACACGCTATACCAACTGGATGATGTTTGAGCCTCGACAGATTTAATGTGCATCGGTCCGCTCTTCAAGGGGGATCTTCAGCGGTACTAGGCTCGAAATCAAGACACGTCAGCCGTGATTCCACGACCTTAACCACTAGGCTAACGTGTTTACGAGCAATTCATGAAGAAAACGTCTTTTAAAATAATTTATCATTTTCTATTATTTTTTTTCATGCTTAAAAAAGGAAATTTTAGTTTCACAGAATTCCATCCTTTCTAAGAAATATAAATACTAAATTAGCAAAATTTGCATGATTATTTAGATTGCTCTTGTTGACTCGGAATTATCTTTTTTTTTTTAAAAATTTATTTAAGTTTCGAATGGGATTTTTCTGGGAATATGAAAAACAAATTTGTTGAAGAGAATTAGGAAAAACGCATTACACGTCGTAAAAAATACCCTTTTTTATACTTTGCATCTGTTTATTATTTACGATGTTTACGAATCTTTTTCTAAACGAAAAATATTTTCCCCCCATTACATTTTATTAAAAGGTTTTGCTCAATATATTGCATTTTTAATGTTTTTCTTCTGTACGAAAAACATTTTTTTTAATTAGTAGATCGATGTTTGATAATTTTTTTTAAATAAATAATCTGAACCTGGAGTAAATTTTGCTTGATACTTAATTACTTAATTATTCCATTTTTTTTTTCTTCTGAGAAAGTATAAGTGTCTTACAAGAATAAATTGAGAAAAGATATATATATAACTCTATTAGAATATTAGGCACTCAACAGGATGTTATGTTTATGCTCAGCATTGGAATGTTTTGTTAAACGGCATCGGAAATTCTCTGAATTTCCTCGAAAGATATACTCTATGCTGCGCTGTTATCATTTTCATAATGTACCAAATATTATTTGCTTAGCGCTCAAGATACTATTGGAATGAATTTCAAGTATTATTTGTTTTCCTTTCTTTAAGTCAATCGATTCATTTAATGAGTAAGGAAAAAGTATGTGTTTACTATCGGAAAGTAATTAATATAATAATAAGATATTTTTAAAATAATTATTATATCGGGCGCACCTTCTTAGAATATCTTTACACAAATTTATCAATTTAAAAGGAACAATATGGAAATTTCAGATTTTTAATTTAACTCTGTTCTAAAAAGAGTACATCCACGAATGAAATATAAAGAAAGAAAGAAAGTGAAAATATTTCAAAGTGAGTTACTTGAGAAAAATATTTTTATTATTTTAAATATAAATAAAAAAATATTGTAACGTTTTTTTTTCTAAAAATGATGTGCGAATGAAAATAATGTGTAGGATCTGCGGAGCCTATAAAGGCCTTATCACATGTACACGTTTGGTGCAAATTTTGGTCCTATTCGTGCAATTTTTACTCCGTTGCCATAGCAATGGATTTCGAACAACTTCTTGCCAGTGAGCTGAGAAAGTTGCTCCAAATGAAAGTTGCTTAAAATTCCAGCTAATGGGGTTCTTTGGACGTCGGTTCTTTGGGACGTCCAGCTAATGGGGTTATTTGGTTCTACGTCATAAACAAGATGGCGGTAACGATGGTAGCTTCGCATCAAACGCATCAGATATGGCGTATAATTTAATGGTGTACAATATTTTAACGACGTATAATATTTTAAACAGAATGATGCTCCATTTCTGTTTACCCCCATCAACAAAAGCGCTAGCGAAATAAAAGAAATAATATTGGTTGGTCATTTTCGAAGCAGAAAAATCGGCGAGTAATGTTTCAATGTGGAGAGAGAGCGTAGCTGACGTCAAAGCATGTCGTTTTGCTTACGGTAACCCTTCACTCTCGGAATCGGTGAAAAGTTGGGCCAAAATGTTGCACGGAAAATTTACGTGTGATAAAGCCTTAATTGTGAGGGTCACGAACTCGAGGCGGCGTTGTCGAGTCACGGGTTAGAGTCCCGATGCCACTGAAGACCTGCCGAGTAGAGAAATTGATGGATGTTAATTCTGATGTGGCTCAAAGTCCTCAAGTGGAAGTTAGGAGAGTGGGATATGCCAGCTCAAGTGTTGTCTTTATTACGTGACATTGTTCAGAATTTCAAGGTCCATCGTCAATAGTCATCGCGTTGTCTTAGAATGCGATGCCAATCAATATTCTTTGACCCATCCGTAAATTACAAAAATGACCTGTGTAAATAATAATGTCGCATACCTCGTGTACGTTACGTTAAAAATGTATACATGCTAATCATTATTGTTCGTTTTGTGAAACTGCATCACATTTTTTTTTTAAATGCCTACTCGTATATACAAAATTGCAATAAAACTTGCCTTCCTAATTTATACTTACCGAAGTAAAATGACTCCTAAGACAAAAAGCGAAATTTGCAATGTAATGATTGTTTTTTTTTTAACAAAAGTAATTGCTTATAGCATATTATTTACAGAAAATATAAACCCAGCTGTAGAATCTACATATTAACGTAGGATATACGTTTAGACCCTACATGTCATATTTTACACATAAAATAATATAAATTACGCACATTATAGTAATATAAAGTAAAAATTGTTCAACACAAAACTGAAGGGACTGAAATTTTTTTCGTATTAAAAGATATTTCAAAAAACGTATATTCAACAAAATAAGTTTATTAGAGTACATTTTATTTCCATAGACAAACATGCATGTATTTAGTAAAAATCGATGGAATAAAAACATCCGTCAGAACTTAATAAAATTTAATACAAAATTTAGCAATACCACAATCCTGACAGATATTCGTTTTTGACTTCTGTTTTTGATCAAAAGCTTTAAGAAGCTTCGTCTTCATTTTAAACGGAATAGCAGTTTGATTTCCCCATGACCTCTTTGGCATTGTTCTTGTAATAATATTCTTCTAAAATAGAAAAGAAAAAGGGTGGCCCAAACTCACTGATTTTTACTCTCACCTCGATGTACTCGCCATCGAATTCCAAGGCCAATGGATGAGAGGTAACATGTTTTTGAGAGGCGTTGGTAAGGATGTGGCATGAAATTAGCTTAGGTAAACAAAATTTGCTCGTGTCACAGGCTATTCAGAGAGTATTTCAAAGCCAAATTTGCCTTCTTTCTACGAAACTTGGGAAACTACCTTTCTTTCATTTCACACCCCTTTTAAATCTCGCCTGCGCGGCCGGTGTTTTCCATAATTTATCCATTCTCAGAAGGGAAAGTTTTTGGTGTTAAGCGATTTTCTTTTCATGTTAAGAGAAAAAAATGCATGAAAATGCATAGTAGTTTGTCGGGAACGCCGTATGATTTCGTGTTAGCCGATATTCCGTCTCAAGCTTTTTCGCGTGAAACGATGTTGTTGCTTATGCCACCTGATCGACAGTAACATCAGATCATGGTCCACGAAATTCATCGCGGCTAAGGGCTAGAGTTTTACGCCTGTCGTTAGTCTAAGCTTTGAGCCCCTGTGAAGGTGACAGTACGTTTTTGCTCGGTACAACACGATAGAGGGCGACACCATTCAGACCCCCAGATTTAACTAACGAGCACGTACTCCGTGTGTACTCGATGGGCATTTGGTGGCATCGGGCATCGAACCTAGGCCTTCCGGTCTAGAGTCAGACGCTCTAAAAACTAGGCTACCCATGGCCCTGCATTAAACGTATTTTACTGTATATAAATCCGTAAGCCAAAGATTTTTCTTTGAGTGTCTGAGTGAATATTAACGTCCCACTGTTCAGCTACACGAGGGCTTTTGGGGACGGTCCGCGTAATTTTGAACCATGGTCAGGTGATGAGGACGACACCTGAGCTTGCACCCCTCTCTCCTAACTACCACACCAACGGGAGGACGTTTGAGCTTTCGACAGATTTTACGTGCATCACTACCCTACACGGTGGGTCTTCAGTGGTACTGGGATCGAACTCATGACATGCTAGCCACGATCCGATGCCTAGAGCACTTGGCTACCGCGGCCACGATTTTTCTTTGAAGGGCATATGTGGAACTATTTTACAGTACGCATTTCACGTGCCACGTAGTCTAAAAGTAAAATACAAATCCAATGAGCTGCATACCCTTAGTCAGTAGCTCCTTATTTAATTATTTATTCAATATTACATTTTGATATTGAGAGTAAGCAAATAAGCGCTGTTCTTATAAAAGGCAAAAAAAGAAAAAGAAACACCCGAATATTGTTTGCAAGAGTTCTTAGCACACACATATATCTTTCCCTTTAAAAGAGCTCTGTCTCAGAACTAATACTTTCTTGCATTAAAAAACATTTTGAACAGAAATAGTAAGGTCAGTTCATTATTATTTCAGAACAGTGCCTAATTAGTTCTTGTTTTTGTTACTCTGTGTTGTTGTTCTAAATAACTAACTCAACGCTGTTATAGAAACTTAAAAAATAAAATAATTTCGTGAAATTAATGCTTTTTTCCTTAGAAAAGTCTACATTTTCAACTTCAGATTATGAAGTGTATTATACTCATTCTTCTTAATGCTTAATTAAGTTTTTGCTCAAGGTAGCTATTAAAAAACTCCTTTCCTACACCTAGGGTTTTTGTGAAGTAACATGTGTAAAAAGTACCTCAATACTCATGATCCTTACCTGAATTCTTTTTGACATAAGGATATGAAAAAGGCAGTTGTATGTATAATTAACATCTATATAACGTGGAAAATAGAATCTAAAAAGAATTACGCTTCACGTATAATGCATTACGTGAGATTAAAGTTTAATGCAAATACAGAGTTACTTTCAATAGTGTTCAGTTTATATAACTCTAAAACATGTTTTTTATTTAACATTAAAAGCAAAAATACAGATCAGTAGTGATACTAAAATAAAAAAAAATGTCTAATAAATCTAGATCTGTTTTTTATACGGTGCAATACTCAGAAAACTGTTATTTAAAATAAAACACACCTACGAAAGAAGAGAGGAGGGGGGGGGACAGAATTACGTCAGTCTATTGCAGATACTAGATTGGGAAATATTGAAACAGGAAAATTGCTTATTATGAATCATATTGTTATAAAAAACAAAATGACCAAGAAGAAATAGCTTCCTGTGTAGGTTTTTTTAAGATGTATGGTAAGATTTTTGAAGTTCATTTTCAAGTAACAATAAGAAAAAATTGAAAAATAATATGAACTTTCCAATAAGTAAAATTCCCAACACTACAAACAAAGGAAAGTATTTAGGGGAATTCCTTACAAGGTTTGAAATTACTTTCAACGGAGTTGCCAGGATTATAGCGGTGTAACAATCTTTTATATTTACAAGTCAATTATCGCAAGTTCGGCTTGCTTGGTGATCAAGACGTTAGGGCCCCCTGAGCTAAGGGTCCCGGTGCACGGCACCACCTAGCCCATTAGTAGCTACGTAACTGATTCGAGGGATATCGGCGAAGGTCCTCATAATTATGGGCCATGGTTTAGCCTGTTTCCTTGAAATATAATGCTAACAAACAATCAATCAAAGTGCATGCTGCACTGCTTGCCTACCCACATTTTAAAAACTTGAATTAAATTTTAAAACACATTTTTTTTTCAATTCTAAGATCACATGTAAAAAGCTAAATAAAAATATGTGTTGTATTTTAATAATTGCAACTCAGCAGTTGCCATGACTACTCTAGGCAAGCCTCCAAACTAAGAATAGTATGAAAATAATACTTTTTATCGAGTTGGATAAAAATGTGCTTAAGAGTCATATAAAACAACTTTTGAAAAATTTTCTTTTAAAACTCATGCGAGTTATTTATCAATTGTTTATCGTTCTTTAATATGTTGAAAAATGAATCCTCTGTTTTGTCATTCATCATTTTGTTAATAAATTTAAACTTTTCAAAATAAAGAACACGTTTCATTGTAAAAAAAAACTGAATAGGTATTTTTGATATAACGGTGTAATAAGCAATACTATACTGCACAATGGAAAAAATATTTACTCATATATAAAAATTATATTTATAATGGGCAAAAAAAAGTGGTACTAAAATACGTGATTATAAAAAAGAAGTAATAAAATATTTACTTATTACTATGTTAAAAAACTGATAATTTCCTTCCGTGAAGAAAACAAGTAACTCAAATAAAATATTCTAAAAATGAAACACATGAAAAGTAGGAGAGTAAATACATATAAACAATTAAAAAATGCAATGGTAAATAAACTTTCAAAAAATTAACACTGAAACAATTATAATGAATTGAGAAATTTCTTCTTTCCTTGATTTTTACAATTGTGTATCTACCTTTCTCTGCTCTGTACTAATGTTTTCCTCTTCGAAAACATGCGAAAATTCTTTCATGTTTTCATCTTCACTTTATAATTACTTTTACAAGAATAGAAAAAAAAAACGATTTTTCTGTTTTTCATTCAAACAATTTTCGCTTAAGAAGATCAAATATTGACAAAATTTGCCACAATGAAAGTTATTTGAAAATCTTTCTGAAGAGTTCATGAGCTTTTGTGCGTGACTTTGGTGATAAACATATTTTGAACGATGAAGTGTTTGGTGAATATAAAATCGTATTAATGTTTTCCTATTTTTTTAAAATACTTGTTTTTCAGTCTATTATGCCTGAAGTCATATTCAAATTAGTAATTTTCTTTTTTGTTGTGTTTTCAGCATAAAGTATGTATAATAAAATGCCATCCATCAAAATAAAATAAATGTGTTATTTTCGTAATAACATATTAATTGCAAGAAGATCGGAAAGATTTTACAAAAAAAAATGAACTCTCCCATTAATTGTTCCTTGGATAAAAAAATTAATTGAATTTCAGCAAAATATGTTCCCTTACCTTAATTAAATAGGGAGGAAAGGCATAAGATTTTGATTTGATTGATTGTTTAGAAAAACCGACCTTTGAAACTACTACCGGTTATATATACCGGTTATATATATTAGAGGAATGAACTGGTTTGAGTGTCACCTGAAGGAAGTTTAAAAATGAATTCACATCCATATGATTGAACAAACTTGGAATATGCCAAAAAAAAAAAGAGGAATAAGGTAGCCAGGTGGTTCTGGTTGAAAGATCTTGACCGGTATTGTTGCATTCTTCTCGTAACGGTAACGGTTATACATTTACGTGGGACCTTAGAAAAAATTCTCTACTATCCACTCATCATAATAAATTGGAAAAAAATAAGAATAATTTGCTGAAGTTACATAAATATAAAAAGCAGTCCACAATGAGTGCAGCGCAACAACGCTGGTGGAGGGGTGAGTGGAAAACCACTCATCCAGTTGATTTAGTTTCTGTTTCACTTTAGGAGAGCGAAGAGAAAATGACGTCACATCTCTGACAACCTAGCCCGTCTTTCAACCGGCTGCCGTATCTTGACGGAACGAGGGGAGAAAAGGGAGGAATTTCTTTAATATCAAAGATTAAAGAGAATGTTATTTATAAAATCCGTTACTCATTACCTCTTAAATAACTGCGTGCGGTTATTGATAGGAGATTTTAAGTTTCGACTTGGAAGAAAGTAAGAAAAGGCGGAGAAGTTTAAAATAGGATCAAGTTGTCACACTAAACGCGTGGAAAAGCTTTCATGAAGGGGGGGGGAGGTGATAATCAGAGTAAATGAATTCTTTCAAAAGAAAGCAACAAGTGATAAATAACCATAACACATTATCAAAAACACACGAGTTTCCTAATTTGTATCAAGACATTCTCATCCTTTTCAGAGCTAGGAAGTGTTGATATGAGTTTTTAAGGACTGCTCTATGTCTCTTAGAAGAGCTAGGAATAGAATTATCATAATCCGCGGGATTCACTTGGAATCTGAGGTAACCGGTTGAAAAAAATCTGATTGTTTTTTAAGGAAATCAAGAAGCGGTGGAACGTTAAGATCTTTGCAGTCTTCTCGTGAATTGGAACACTGATTCCTCTCAAATTTCATCGTTATGAGAGTCTGATGCTCTTTAAATCTCTCGAGGCTCAGAATCCTCACCTTAGCATGATGTAGAAATTTAGAAAATTAGATGTCAGCTCAGATATCGTCCTCGTCACTTTTACGTAATTCATAGTTACAAAGTCCGTCATTAATGTACCTTATATTGCAGTGCCTATAAATAAATCAACAAAAAAGGTAAAATTATGTATTGAATCATATAATGGCTTATTCACATTTATTATATCTTCATATTTTTCCAAACTATAATAGATTCAGCTTTTCAGCTTATATCGCCATTATCACTCTCTTAGATTACCAATACACTAACACAGTAAATATTTTGGGCCTTATTACTGTGCTTTAAAAACAATATACCAAACTGAAATATCAGTCCCTAAACTTCAGGACAATAACACCACAAAAAGAGGGTTACGTGTCCAGAGCGGACGTGGTTAGAGCGGACAGTGGCTACAGTGGGCACATGAGGGAAGCTGGGTGGGTATTCTTGCACCTATTGTGTTGTTTCCCAAATCAGTTACATGTCATCTATTGCGCAGTTTCGACCCTTCATTATACTGTTACCAACTATTAATTTTTAAATATTTATCTGAAAGTTTTTATTTTTATCACATTTTACTATATTTAAAATACATTCGCACCATAATATCTTAATAATTTATTATAAATAATTAAATTTGGTTGATAAAAAATGTATTTATCCTTGTTTTTCTATAATCGAGTGCAAAAACAGAAAGTTTCAGTAATAAAAAAAAATTAATTAAAATTAAACGTTATTCCACGTGAAAGAGATTTTGTCCCTTAAAACACTGTTTTAAATTCTATTTGTGATTTTTAAAGGCATTTATTTACTTATTTATCTGCACCCTTTATTTATTCTAAGATGGGAAAAATTGTGTTCACTCTAACCCAGGAGGTGCTGTCTAACCATGATGAGTTTCGCAGTGTCCGCTCTGACCACGTCCGTTTTACCCACACCACCAAAAAGATAGCTGTTAAGTAAATTACTCGGTGTTCTTCAAACAGATAGACGGGGAGTTAAATTTCTGGTACAGTTTGTTTATTGTACAAATTTCTTACTAAGCAATTTAAATAGTTATTTTTGTTACTGCAGTTTTAAAAGTGCAAAATAAATTAATATATGATTGAACTGAAACCAATGCCTTAAATGAACGCAAAAAATCTAAAGGGACAAAAAGTAAAATTTATAAGTTTTTATAAGTTGCGATGTGAATGCGTCGTCTATATATAAGTTTTCGTGCAAATATTTAACGACACGTGAGCAATCATTATTTTTCTTGAACCACTTTTTGTTATTTACTTATCTATTTTGTTGCGTGTGTGTGATAAATTTCAAATTTAATGCTTATATTTATTATATAAGTAGGAAAATAAATTTATTTGTATTTTTATTTAATTATTTATTTTCATTTTCTAATGAGTTAACATTATTTTAGAAACCTGGAATGTAAAATTAAATAAGATAAAAATATCACTATAAATGGGCTTCTAAAGTATACAATCAATGTGTGTTTTCATTTATTTATCATATTATTCTAATGTTACTTACACTATATAAATAATTGGTATATATTTTTCTTAAATGAAAAAGAATGTTAAAAATAAATGTATGGTAGCTTTGGTCAAACGAATCTTGGCAAGGAAGAATAAACGGGTTTTATGTTTATCAGGATGGTTTATTCATACATAATGTTATAAAAATTAAAATATATATGTTTTCATCTCAGTAATAAAGTTTTTATTTTTTATTCCTTCCTTCTGTGTGATGCGCCCATATTTCCAGTTAATAAATAGTTCAGTGAACTCTGGGATAATGGACAAAACGGTTTTACTCCATTTCTTTAAGGGCTTTTAAACCAAATTTATTTCGTATTTATCAAACAACATTTCACATTCTACTTAATATAATTAGATATTCACAGTTAACAATATTTACTCTCAAAGCTCAAAGAAAAGTACTTTTTACTGAAATATTTTACGTAAATTAGTTTACTATTTTTCTAATCGCAATGTTTAACAACGCCATTATCCATTGATTTAAACTACTAAAATTCAAACTGAAACGCAAGTAACTTACTCAGCTATTCTAAAGAGTTATTTTATTTTGTTGTAGGACTTTAACCTCTCTAATGTTCTGATAAAAATTAGCCGTAACGCTTTACTTTTTGTCTTCAGTCTTTGAATTATAATAACAGTTTCTATTAAGTATTATAACGAATAGTAGTACTTCGAGTGTGTTTTAAAAAATTCCCCAGAAAAGTTTAAAAAGTCGAAGGTTTCAAAACTGATTTTTTAAAGTAATATTTTTTAATAAAAATTATTACTCAAGTCCATTCAAGTTTTTCTTTAAAGACAAGTAATAAAAAATTGGTCAAATTCTATTTAGGTAAGCAAATAATTTTATTTTTGTTTCTTTTTATTAAATAATTGCTATTAATATAGATGTATATATATACATATGACAGAATCGCAATCTTAAGTGGCAAAATAGAAAAGGACTTTCCTTCCAATTTTCCTTTTTCCTTTCCTTCTATGGTGCTGGACTATTACTTTTGTTTGTTACTCTTTATTCGTTAATTAAATTTAATTACTCCAATAAAATAGTGCAGTAAAAAGAAACCACCTTCTCAGAAATTAGGCCATCTCATGTGGAATTCGAACCCACGATTTCGGATTAGCAGTTCAACGCTCTATAGCACTCAGGGACAAAACAAGCGAATTTCCTTTTTATGTATGGTGTTGGAATCATTTTTGTTTGTTACTATTTATCCATTAATTAAATTTAATTAATTAATTAATATTTGAAAAAAATGTATTACCACCTAGTGTCATCCAATACAAATTTTAAAAAATGTATTTGAACTTGAGTAAATGAAAAAAAGTATTTTATTAACGAATGAAAATTTGAACTATATATATATATATATGGAGAGTGTGAACTAATAATTGGAATTGGAATATACCATAAA
Source organism: Trichonephila clavata (assembly GCA_019973975.1). Lineage (NCBI taxonomy): Eukaryota > Metazoa > Arthropoda > Arachnida > Araneae > Nephilidae > Trichonephila > Trichonephila clavata. The sequence continues at coordinate 59,146 of BMAO01019177.1, read as the reverse complement.
TTTTAACTACACTCTATATTTAAGACTAGATTTATCAATGATTAATAATCTTCGAAAATATAAAATAAATTTTTCAATATGCAATAAAAATTACGATATTTTTTACTTTTAGTTCGATTTGTTCTTTGAATAATAATTTATTAGAGTACTGTAAAAAGCATCCGATTTTAATGAAATCCTATCAATGTACCCGAAGACCCACCTTTGTAAAGGAACTAATTTGTCGATTACTTTGTAGAAGTTCCAAGTCCTCATGTCGGTGTGAAGTTTAGAAAGTAGAATACCAGTTCAGGATTTGTTCTCGCCACTTGACTGAGATTAAGAATTACGAGATTTGATGCCAATAGCCCACCGATAACTTTAAAATACTACATTAATTAAAAATCAAACAAGCAATCAACAGATAAAAAAGTACTTTTTAGAAATGGAAAGATTTCCCAAACATCAATAAATTTATTTTATTTTGAAAAATTATAATTATGAAAACTTTTGGAAATATTCATTTCATTAAACGAATAAGAGCTGTTAATTTATGAATCATATATATACACTCGAAACCAATTCAGAAATTATCAAAATTCCCTTTCTTATAAATTTGTCAGTTATCGTAATATTTGTTCTTCATTAGAAATATTCAATTCATTAATATTAAATACTGAATTTTTTCAATTAATAACAAAAATAAGATTAGAAAAGTCTATATATTTCCTTAAAAGGACGAATAAATATACACACACTTCAGATAAAAAAATTCCAGAAATAATATCAATTTAATTTTCGTCGGTTCATATTAGTGATAAGCACATTTGTGTTCATTGTGAGATTAAGTGAAATCTTCGTTGCCCCTATTAACGACATATGGATCAGTCGGTGATATAAGTAGAAAGAATGAAACTTGGTAACTGCACTATTTTTTGTTTAAAGAAATCTATATTTATAATGAATTTTTATATTCATTGTAAAGTAACTTTTTTCCCCTTAACAATGTTCATAGAATGTGCTCTGGATTCAATGGTTCCTTTTCTTTTTTTTTTAAAAAATTAAATGCACTTTTGGCATTGTGTGTTCTTGATATCCCACTAAACTTACTTCTTAAAATCCTCATCTTGTCATTTTTTAAATTCTTTGCAGCATCCATCATAATAAAAAGCCTTCGGGAGTTCTTTGAAAAAACAAAACCTCTCTAGCAGCGATTAATTTTTTTTATGTCGCTGGGAAAAAAATACGAAACTTCACCTGATGCTTTGCATTGATACATTACTTTAATCACAATATGTTTCTTTTAGCTTACGTCATGCTTTAAGAGTTTGAATATGCTCGTCAGGTGGATAAAAGCTTTTTCATCAGATATTATATTTTCAAAACATGATAATAGTGCTTTCATCTCTTTTCTTTAACAGAATAGGAACAATACGATAAAATGTGTAACAAGATTTTTTTCAAGAATTGTGTGTTTTATATTTATAAATCCTTAGTTTTTGGAATAAAATTTTAAGAGGATAAGATATTTTGTTGCATCATCATGTAATTCAGATGGAAATATCTTCTCTCGATGTTATATCATTCATTCAAAAGCGCTTCGAAAAAAGATTCTTACTTTTTCTTAGGTATTCAAATTCTTTCTTAATTATTTTATGCTTTTAATGCAGTTCTTTTGTATTACATTTAAAATAACATTGTTACATTATTTTTATTCATATTTACACATAAAACAAATAATTTGCATTGTTAAAGTTTGAATTTTGTTATAAAAAGAAAAAATGTCAATTTGAAAAAAAGATTCTAAAAAAACACTTCAAGTATACTTTAAATTGTGAAGTTTTGAAGATATATATATATATATATATATATATATATAATTCAAAAATGTACACAAAATAGTTATAAACCTAGGATAACTAGTCATGATAGTATAAAGTCTTAGCCACGGTAGTACTATAGCAAACTCCTGGCCTTAGGAACCAGGATTGCAGGTTTAAACAAAGGTTTGCGGCTAATATATATATATATATTGAATTCCGAAAATATTTTTTTAATTAAACGGTAAAAATACATTTCAAAACTTTGTGGCTTTAAAAAAAATGAGAATTGAAAAATCATCAGGTTTTTTTAAAATGTAGGATGAGAAATGTGAATGTAATTTTTTTTTTATTGAGAACCTTTATATATCCCCGTGCACCACAAAGTATCACGCGGGGGCTTACAGAAGTAAGCATGAAGCCCACATTACAAAGGAAAGAAAAAATTTAAAATCCTGAAGGATTACAATACAAACCCCCATGCCTTCTCCAGGATTCTAACACAGGCACCTATGGCACGCAGTCAGCGTCACTATACTGGATAGGCGGCATACGAACATAATAAAACGAAGAATTAATGAATAGTATTTATCTCTTAACGGGATGCGTGAGAGGAAAATTTAAATTAAAAGTATTTGAGTTCATGGTTTCTGAAAATTTCTAGCTTGCAACCTATGAATATGAATTTTTAATATAATTTTTTGACATGTGTGAAATGCCACAAAAAGTGAATCATTTAATTAAAAAAAATTGCAACTCATAAAATTATTTTAAAATGCTGTTCCATCTACAATAAATAACACACACACCTGAAATTTTATTTACAAATTTGCCGAATTATGTACATGAGAGAAAAAAGATGGTGTGAGATTTGGGATATCTGTACTGTGAAATTCACAAAATATTTTTTATCAATGCTTATTGAAAAAATTCCTTATATAAAAAAAGTATAAATTTTAAAATCGACTATTTTTTTACAAAATTCAGTATTGTTTTGATTAAAAAATTCCCACTAACTTTGTTAAATATATTACTAGAAATAGTTTGAAAAAATATCAAAACATTTGAGAACTATGGAAACATTCTGAGCATTTGAAAAAAGAAACATTTGTTTTTTTGTTATTGTTTGTTTTGAGATATATCAATCTAAATTTTTTTATTTGCTGTCGGATGTGAATATGATCGAAAATTAAAATTATCAATTCTTTTGAATTTTTTCAGTCAAAGATCTTTCAAATTTCAAACCACAATAAAAAAAACGTATCAGAGAATACTTTTGGCTAAAATTGTTTTGACTTTTTGACCAATTTTTATCAAATTAAATGTACTGTGTCCTCATAATTCTGAAAAGAAACCAGATAATTAAATATTGTCCAAATAAAAAAAATATTTCTAAGACAAAAGATTCTAATTTTTAAATTTCTACTAGGTGAGTGAATGAATATTAACGTCGCACTATTCAAGTACTGTTGTACAAGCTGCTTGCGTTGTTGCGTTACTTTCTCCTTGAGTTGGTTGAAGAGGAGGTTTCGCTGATCTTTGATTTTCCCGGGGGATCCGAACACAGTAGTAATTGAGTTCTAATAAGAACTGTAAAGGCCCTATCATACACGCATGTTTGAAGCAACCGTTTAAGATAATTTTTTACACAGCTGTGGGTGAAGGGTTGCTGTAAACAAAACGACATGCTCTGACGTCAGCCGCGCTCTATCTCCACATTGAAAAATTACTCTCCTTTTCTGCATCGAAAAACGAAGATCCAATATTATTTCTTTTATTTCGCTGGCGTTTTTGTTAATGAGCATAAATAGAAACGGAGCACGATTCTGTTTAAAATAATATACACCTTGAAAGTATTATACACCATTAAAATATTATACACCATATCATTTGACGAAACCGAAGTTGCCCTCCTTACCGGCATCTTGTTTATGACGTAGGGTCCCGAAGAACCCCATTGGCTGGAATTTTAAGCAACTTTTATTTGGAACAACTTTTTCAGCTCACTGATAAAAAGTTGTTCGGAGCCTTTGCTAGGGTAACTAGGTAGAAACTGTTCAGAATTTAGTGGGAAATTGCTCTAAATGCTTGCGTGTGATAAAGCCTTTACTCAGGATTAAACGATTATAATTGAGGCAATACAATCGTAGCTATATTGTTCACCTATAATATATATTCTCTGGCTCACTGAATATTTATATTCTACTTAGTAGTGACGTTCTTTTGCGGAATGGGGTTGTTCTTGCTCAAAATGCCAATTTGGCTGGATAGGAAAAAAAACCCGAATTTAGAGAGGATAGACCTCGCGGATAGTCCATTGTTTACAGTGTTCCATGTCAAAGATACAAATAGATTTTAAATTATTTCTAAATGCTACAAATTTTTACTACACACAAACACATCAAATTTATATAATTTTATTACTTGAATTAAAGGAACTACGAGCATACAATAAAAAGTAAACATATATAAATGCATCAAATATTTTCAAAAGACATAGTCACAACATGCATTCCTTGGTTCTAAAATATTGATCTGTAAAAGATTTACGGTTTACGTGATCTGATTTAGAAGTTCTCAGATTTTATGTCAAGCGCCAGGAATGCGCTATTTTTAGAGTAAAAAAAAACAACGACTGAATTTTTTATTGAATTTCAGTGAAAATTCGCGAAAAATTCCTTAGGGAGTTTAAATAAATATTTGTGTGTCGGCGAGAAAAAGTCAACAAGAGGAAACAAAAGGTAAATAAATATAAACTTATCAGAGCAAATTTAAAATTTAAATTTTTTTGCGGAATATACAAGCCATTTAATTAAATTAAACTTTATATAGGAAATTGTACTTTCTATGTAAACAAATAACCTTAATAAAATATATTCAGCCAACTTTGATATATTTTATACTTACATATTTCAAATGCAAATAGTTTGAGAAATAGACAATAAAATCATGAATTTCTTACGTAAATAAATAAAAGTGAATATCTTATACTTTTTGCGTAAGTGTATGTAAATAACCCACTGGTTAGTATCCCAGATGACTGTTGCTGGTGCTGCGCCTGTCCAATTCCGTATTAAAGTTTCGATTCCACTTGAGATCTATATTTTGGCGATAAAGCCGCGGTTGTGCACATAGGGTGTCACACAAAATCACTATCTTATCCATGAATTAGGTACCAGATCCAGTGTATTTGTTACCTCTAAAGCTCAAGAGACGTTAATGTACATATTAACTAGCTAATCTGCAGATTAACTGATTTTCTCCGTTAAAGTGCGGAATCAAGAGTTTTCTGCATTTAAAACAAGAGGTAATCTTCCCATTAACACTATTCATATCGTTAAAGTTCAAATATTTGTTTTTCTCATAACATGACACGCCATCCACATCTCATGGAATAAGGCAAGCTCGTAAACATGACCGCTAGTCTAACGCTGCCACCTTAAGCGTTACACGTTGTCATAAATGTTTCAAAGTATTTCATCAGCAATTTATCATTCATGTACGATTTTTATTATGCCTTTGAGTAAGTGAGTGGGAGTTAAAATAACGCCACACTACAAAGAAACAGAATAGCTATTGGCAACGGACCTCGTTATTTTGAACCAAGGCTAAGCGACAGGACGACACATGAGCTGGCATCAAACTCTCCTAATTACCGCACCACATCATTGGGAGGGCATTGACATATTTAACATGCATTGGCCTCCTCTACATAGCTGGTCTTCAGTGGCATCAGGAATCGAACAGTGACACTCTTGCCACGAGTTCGTGACCATGACCATCAGACTACCGCTGTCAACCTAACGACACCCCGTTCAGCTACACAAGGGCTTTTGGTGACGGTCCGCGTAATTTTGAACCATGGTCAAGTGACGAGGCCGACGCCTGAGATGGCATACTCTGTCCTAACTACCACACCACACCAACAGGAGAATGTTTGAGCTCTTGACAGATTTAACGTGCATCGCTCCCTTCAAGGCGTGTCTTCAGCGGTACTGAACTCGAACTTATGACACGCCAGCCACGAGTCCAGTGAGTGAGTGAGGGAGTGAGGGAGTGAATGCTAACGTCGCACTGTTTTAGCTACACGAGGGCTTTTGGTGACGGTCCGCGTAATTTTGAACCATGGTCAAGTGACGTGGACGACACCTGAGCTGGCACCTCCCTCTCCTAACTACCACACCACACCAACGGGAGGGCGTTTGAGCTCTGGACAGATTTAACGTGCATCGCTCCCCTACACGGCCGGTCTTTAGTAGTACTGGGATCGAACTCATGACACGCTAGCCATGATCCGATACCTAGTCTACTTGGCTACCGCAACCCCACGCGTCCATTACCTCGACCCCCGCTGCTACCAAACTTAAGCGTTACAGATTGTCATAAATGCTACGAAGTATATTCAACTGCATTTTTTTTATTCAGGTCCGATTTTTATTACGCCTTTCAAGGTACAAAATAAATTGAAAAAGTTATGCATTTTGGGAAATTCGTATCTTCCGAAAATTATTGTTCTTTTCCCTTTCAAGAGTGCATAGCAATGGCCAATTTTTCTTCTTCATGTCCACGACTTATTGAAAAAACGTTTCTTTCTTTATTTTTTATTCGAAAACTCTTTGTATCGAGTGTAGTTCCCAGCAATACATCTCTCCGTGTATAAAAGGGCCGGCGCATCTGTAGAGTGGTATTGTTATTCGAGTTTGGGCTCTCCCGACATCGGTCCGAGCAGCTGACAGACCGAGCTGCCATCGATCGCCTGCCTTTTGTCCCCTCGAGACGTTTCGTCAGTCTCCCCGGCGATCATTTCGCCAACCGGATCCTTTCAGCGATCTTTAATATCGAAAATTCCTTTCTCTTCTTTCTCACTCTATCCGGTCGATAGGAAGGGGTGGATTTTCGCTTTCAGGTGCAGTCCCAAACGATTTGAGGGATTTTCTTTTTCTCCTTCGATTCCACAAGATGTACCCTCAAATAAGAATGTAAAAATGCCAGAGAAAAGGGGAAGGAAGTTTTTGGAGGGAAATGGTTTTTTTTCCCGAGACTCAAGATGTACATTTTTGATTTAGTTAGGCGGAGCCGGATCAGAAGTCCTGTATTTCAGTTGGGTCGTACAGAAAAAATATATATGTCTAACTATTTCTTCTGTTTTTGTATGATATGTAAAAATGCTTATATGGGCTATATATAATTATTACATTTTAAAGGAATAATTTTTTTTTCATTTTTAGACACACATATTAATACATTTTATAAAACATTTCTTGCTTTTTAAACAAGATTTTATAAGTTTCACTTGTATGTAACGTAATCTTGGAACTCGATTTTTACCCACTTTAAAAGATCAGATTAATTCAAAATTTTGTACACTTATCAAGGACCGATGACAAAACAATAATTTTATAACTTTGTTCCATTGTCCTGATCAGGACATCTGGAATAACGATTGTTCAGATTTGGCGACTAATTCCATATACCATTTCCAGGTTTGGTGACTAATTCCAGATTTAGAGACTGAAAGATTAAGGTGCAACCTTAAAAACGAATACGCATGCTTAATAGAAATAAAACAAACAAAAAAGTGTTCTCTCTCTCTTTGTGTGAGAAAGGGAAGGGTGGGTGCGTGTGTGCACGTCAGCAATTTCTTACCATAAAAACCAATTGCTTAGCTTTTCTGAAAATGGAAATAAAAATAAATTAAAAGTAAAAAAAAAAACCCTTTTTTTTAAAAAAACAAGCTTTTATTTAAACGCACTAAAAAGCTTATTTTTAAAAAAAGTTGTTTTTTTTTACTTTTAATTTATTACAATTCCTACTATTAGTTCACTCTCTCCCTATATATGTATAAATTGTTTAAATTTTTAATAGTTAATAAAATACTTTCTATTCATCATTCAAGTTCAAATACATTTTTAAAACTTGTAGTGGATAACACTTGATGTTAAAGCAGTTTTTTTCAAATATTAACTCATTAATTAAATAAGAAAATGAATAATATAACAAACAAAAATAATAGTCCAACAGCATATATAAAAAGGAAAACCGGTCGTGGCGTTCGTGTGGCGCAATGGAATAGCGCACTGGACTTCTAACCCAAAGGTAGTCGGTTCAAATCCCACCTGGGATGGCATAATTTCTGAGAATGTGATTTCTTTTTCACTATGCTATTTTATTAGAATAATTAAATTTAATCAATGAATAAATAGTAACAAACATAAAAAAAACAACTCTATGTATAAAAGGAAAAATGAAAATCGCTTTCTATTTTGTCACTTAATATTATGATTCTGTTATATGTATATACTTATTTATATTATATAATTGTAACTATTTAATAAAAAGTAACTAAAATAAAAATTTTCTTTGTTGACCTAATTAGGAATTGACTTAATTTTTCTTTTTGTATATTATTTTTTTTCTTCATCATTTCAAATCAACGAAATGTACTGTGGATGACATAACTTTGTCGCAATAACTCCTCCTCATCTTGTTTGAAGTGAAGATCTCGTTCATTATTAAGATTCCTACGAATCGTAAGGTAGGCACAGATGGTCGAGTAAATAATCCTGAATCCGTAACTCTCTCGCACACGATGATGACCGTAGTAGCCAAATGGCTATGGTCACTAGCTTGTAGTCGGCGTGTCATTTCAAGCTCGAATGCCACTGAAGACCCTTCAAATTATTCAGTGCTCAAAGCCCTTACATTGACATAATGGGGTAGTTTGGAAAGGAGGGGGGCAGTTCAGGTGTTGTTCCTTTCAAATTGATTGTGATTCAAAATTAAGAGGCCCATTGCCAATAGTGCTAGTGTATTTTAAAAGTGCATCGTAAATTTAAATCAAATTAGTTGGTCAAACTCGTGGCAGGCGTGTCCCGTGTTCGAGTTTTGGTGCCATTTAAGCCCCTCGTGTAGGAGGTCTATTTTAACTCTATCCAGGCTCCGAGTCTTCCCTTTCCCATGGTGTGGAAGTTAAGAGAGAGGTATGTCAGTTTAGGTGCTGTTATCGTAACGTGACCGTTGTTCAAACTTACGATGCCCGTTGCTAATAACCCTCATGTATCTCTAAAGTACGACATTAATAAACACTCAGTCATCCTCAGTGAGTACAATACAAGGGGAAAAATCAGTAAATTCCGTAACATTGTCACATTTTTGACATGGAAAACTAGCTAGAAGTGTCAGATCACCACCAATAGCCTTAGCAGGCTAATGAATTCTTAAAGGGTTAGTTGATAGCTTTAGGTAGGGGTCTGTTTGTCACATCTTAGCCGCTAGTGTCCTACGCGCTTGAATAGGGCACTGACTTTGAAGAGGATAGTAGAAAATGAAGATTCAATGGAATGTGAATGACATACGGTGGCCGGTAGCACTGTACTCAGAAAAATAACCGAGACAGCATATACCATGTATCCACCTACAAACTCTGTTAATTACCCATAACCATCCCAATCCCCGGGTGCCACCTAATCCCCTATCTGGGGACCTGATTGTTTGCCTTGTGTGACCACTACAATCAACGTACTCGGAAGACAAACTGTGATAATTGATTGAGAGTAAATAGTCAAATATCCCTTTAAGACATAATGCGTACGTTATTTGAATACGTTCCACAACAAGCTGTTTGGATTACCATATGCGGTAGACCTATAACCTACTAAACACTTTGTGTAATCTATTTACTGCAATTTGAAATCATGCTGAAAAAATCATCACACTTATTATCCAATTTGTCTCTATCTGAATACACACACACACACACACATATATATATATATATATATATATATATATATATATATCTGTGTGTGTGATAATCTAAAGATATGTTGGTTGCAAAGATTATATGCCCTACCAATCGAAAAAAGCTTAAATTGCGAAATATAGAACTAATAACAGAAACCAATATATAAAGCAAAAGTCATTTGACCAAAAAGGATGACTATTAAGTTTTCTAAAGCTCTCACTGACTTATCATAGTTATGTAGACATATCAGCTAGAACTCCCCAGAAGTTATATATATATATATATATATATATATATATACAGGCCTTAGAGCCATATCAGTTGAAAGTAAATCAATAAAGAGCGTGCCAAATGAGGATTTTGTTACTCCATTGCGTTTCATGCATAGGTTTCCTCGTATTAACTGAATTCTTCTCCCCCATTCATTGGATTTAATTACGGCATCAGAGTCTCCTAATTAAATTTTAATAATTCGAGTAGTTTATTTTTTAAGAAAATGTAATCAGCTTGAAAAGCTACTTCATTCCCATGCAATGTCTCTAAAAGGTATTGCTTCTAATTTTTTTTCCTTCTAAATTTCTGGTTTCGTGTAAACTTGGAAGTCTTATTTAACGGATTTTTTTTTATATAAAAAATTATTTTTTCATACGAGTTAACGAAGAAGCTTTTCAGCTACCATTTCGTTTTCTTGAACTGGCTGATCACAGCATCCGTGTTTTAACTCTCGTCATCGCACAAAATTTAATGATTTACTATTCATGTAAAGCATTTTAGGCACGTTTTTTTTTTTCCTTTTACGCATTGAAATATTTTTATTTTGAAATAAACGATGCAAAGTTAAAAAAAAGAGTCAGTTCCATCCGTATTCTTGTACAAGATGAATATACATCTTATATTTAAATATAAAATTTATTTTTCAAATTATGAGAAATGGAATTAATAAATATTCTCCCGTGTTTGCAAAGTTAAGCATTTCAAATCATAAATGTAATTTCTTATATCTAATTTTGAAGAATATAAATTGATCCTAATGATATTATCATCATTATATATATATATACATACGAGGTTTGTTACTAATAACACTCTTGATTTTAGAGGGTGACGTTAAAATACACTAATTCACACTAATTGCTTTTATAAAATAAACTTGGCTGTGATAACCGATTAGTAATATTGATAAGCTAGTAGCAAGGATTATCGAGTTGCGGGTTCGAAACCTACCCATCGTGTAAAGTGCTGATGCATGTTAAATGTGTCAAATTGATTGATTTATTGATTTTTGGGGTTTATTGGCGCAAGAGCCGATTTCGGCTATACTGCACGAAACATTTGTTTTAATATATGTGGTCTAGACGGGAAGAGAGAAAGAAAGAATGAATTGAATGACAAGAAAGAGGGTCGAAAATAGAGAAGGATCACTAGGGTACCCCGGGTTCGTGAAGCCCGTGTTTACCAAAGACAGTAAACCCCTTGGAAAAAGGAAAAGATCACTAGGGCACCTTGGGATTGTGACACCCGTACTCACCTATAGAAGGTGAGCCCCCTGAAGGGTAAATGTGTCAAAAGTTAAAAGACGTCTAGTTGGCTTGGTGTGGAAATTCGGAACGGAGCTCTTGCTCAAATGTCTTCTTCGTCCATTGGCGTAACATAGCGTAAAAAGCAGAATTTTAAAAAGAATTGCAAAGCTATAACCTTTCGGCCCCTTGAAAAACCTGCCCCTTCCCCTCCCACGATGGAGGGGTTACACTTGATACATCGCAAGAGACTGGACTACAGATACAGTCCTCCGCTGTCTATATTAAACTACGATGCGGGGATTTACGCCACTTTATTCGTCACTTCACCATGGTTCAATATTACGAGGCTCGTCACCAATGGCTTGCCTATTGCTTCCGAGTAAGACCTAAATTAAAATCAAACCATTCATAAAATAAATTAATTTCACTGAAATAGTTTATATTATGAATTGATTCGATTTAAATTTATCTTATTTCACATAACAAATATGATTCAAGAGCAGTAAAACAGGTTATTTAGATGAATACTTTTATGTAAGCTCTGGTTAGAGGGTGAAAATGATATTTTATCAGGAAATGTTTCGTTATCAACTCCACAGTAGTCAAGGGGTCAATGTCGCAGGCATTGTTTCAGTTGGATCATGGGTTCATGTCCTGATGCTACTCAAGACTTTCGTCCAATGGGACTCAGATGCACGTTCAAAATTTTGAGGTTCATTACCAACAGTCCTAATGTTGCTTTTAAAATAAAATAAATTAATAAAGTTCACATTCTCTTATCCTATTTCCTGATCATTCATTCAGAGTCTATGAAGCATTATCAAATTTAAAACGTATGGCAGACTTCGAATGTCCACGTAAATAATTTCTCATGTAATTTTAGAAAACAAGGGAGAGCTTTTTTTTTATTAAAAAGCTATACTGATGCAAATCTCCCCTTACCAATTCTCTTAGGATAGAGGATAAAATAATAGTGTCAGTTGAAAGGCTTGAGGAATAATGCTAACAAATGACATTTGGGGCTATTTATCATCTAAATTTCTTTTTGAGTAACTTGTTTTATAAAAGTAAATATCTTTTATTTTTATTAAACTATAAAATAATACATTACCGTGTTACTTCGTTTAATAGTTTACTGGGATCTTTTATGTTATTGTTTGAAAACAAAATATTATTGAGATTGTCAACCAGAACAAAAGAAACAAGTGGCAAGTACTGTAATCAATAAAGGCCTGAAGGCAACAGCTAGATGAGTAATGAAACTACGGTCGTAAATCACTTTAAAGAATTATTCATTGATCCTCCCATATGGATGTATTTTGTTTCTTTCTTACAAACCTTAATCCCGACTGGGTTTTTAATGCATTTATTCCCTTTTCGGGGAGAACCATTTTTCATGTTTTTGTGCATTGTTATGGGAAAATATATTTTTGATACACTTTTTTTAAAAATATCTTTTCAAATTCTTTACAACTACAGGGAAAGTTCATAATTCTTAATAAACATTTTTTCAAATAATGAACTGAATATTTTTATGCAGTCGACTCTCGATAATTCAAATATTCGATAGTACGGACCTCCCGATAATTCGAAGTATATGCTCAGTCCCTACAAAAACTGTTGATATTTCAAACTAAAACAATACGTTTGGGTACACTCAATAATTCGAAGTAAAATCTGTGGCTGGCCGGACTACAACACGCTATAATTCGAAGTTATCTTATAAAACTCTCGACAACTCACTATCATGTACATCCCTGTAGCAAACAGGTTGGAGCTTACAAGTTTTGTGTTGTATTGTCTCTGACTGTCTTCCCTGTAACGTAGCCCCTTTGATGATCATCTGTCTGCTACCCCTTCTTAGTCTTTTTCGGTTCATAAGGCGAAAATACACTTTTATTACTTCCCTTCTTCAAGTGGACAATAGACCAACCGCACCTGTTGTCAGCTGTCTATATCTTTCGTTTAACACGTGGCCTTGCCACACATGTATTCAGAAAGGATGGTCTACTATTGTGAATGAGAATGTATTGAATGTATTATTTTAATACAGGACTTTTAACTTCTGTATAATATTTATATTGGAAAAACATGTACTTTTTAAAAATTAGTTTAAAATAATTTTCTACATATGAACAATTGTTATTTTATTGTATAGTTTCAAATTTAAATGCGTTAGAAAAAAAATTTCTCTTCGAATATTTTGGGAGTTTTTCTACCGTCTTGATAATTCGAACTCGATAATTCGAAGTTTTTCATTGGTCCCTCCTACTTCGAATTATCAAGAGTTGACTGTATATGTTATGAGCTCTCTCTCTCTTTTACTACTATTTCAAAATTTATACTCCATTTTTTTTAAGAATGATTGTTGCATTTTTTGTTGCATTTCCATTTTTTATTTCTTCAGGGATGCAATTAATTCGAAAAGAGTGATTGAATTACATTTCAGCAATATTAGGGTGATTCTTCGTCGTAATTATTTCCGCAATTACAGTTAATGATATATCTCCAGTTACTCGGTGCATGTATGTGCCCTGATAAATTTGAAGTAGTTATTTAAACCGAATAATATCTTTAATGACTGAAAAAGTTACATTTAAAATGAACTTTTAATACTGTTATATTTACCTTTCATTTGCTTAATGAGATATTTCAAAATTTGTAAGAAAAATTTACAGATTGTATGGCATATAACACAAAATCCGATTCAATTCACTTCACATGATTTAAATTTTTCGTATTATTATAAGACTACTAAATTTTGGGATATATGAATGAATATTAATTCAAAAAATAGTAGAGTGATTAACAGACTTGGAAAAAAATTTAGAATAAATTAAAAATTACATCTTGATTTTCGATTCTTTTTTATTCATATTTTATGAATATTTAAAGTGCAAAAGTTAATTTAGTCAGTATATATAATGAAATATAAAATAAGAGGCGCGTCTGGAAATTAAATACTGTTTCGTTAAATAATGTGATAATGCATCATTTTTTAGAAAGGATTTCTTAAATAATAATTTGATTACTTGATTTGGGAATTTGTTTTCAATTTGATTGCTTATAACTAAATGTTAAAATCATTTTTTTTTTTTACATTTACTTGTAAAATTTATTCTGAAAATACATTTTTTGAAGAACTTTTTTTAAAAATTGATACCCAAAAATGTTTATTTGCGTTTCATTCCTAAAACATTAGTTTTCCTTTTCACAGAAAAATAATTACATCACACACATATGTTTAATAATCTTTCAATGATTATTTATTCAAATAAATTTTGGTGCTGCCATCTACTGAGTGGACTAAGCAATGGAATGTTTATTCGTTCTAGCACATCTCTATTATATAAGTATACTAAATATTATGCCACAATAACAACGTTACTTTTTAATACATCTAGAAGAATTATATCGCATATAATTTACATTGAATTTCCTTCATGAACAAATTACACATGATCAAATCAAGGTAAAAAAGCTTATAAAAATCTTTACATAAACTTTTCCTTATTAATTTCATTGAAATGGATATATTTTTCCACAAAATACATATAAATCTTTTATTCGAGATGTAAAAATCTAATTAAATGTAATAAAAACATACTTCTCTTTTTTATTATTTTTTTCAGAAATTTTCTTTGTTCCCTTTATATTAATTTCGATTGTTTAGAGAGGAATTTAAAAATGTGAATGTCAATAAAAGTACATAAAATTTAAGATAAACTAATTCAAAGTCATTCTGAGAATTTAAATATATATTCTGTTAGTAAACAACACATCGAATGTATAAAATTTTTTCACAGAATCTGCCTCGCGCATTCAGTTTGCTACAATGCTAACAACCGTGTAGAGGGGATGATGAACATTAAATCTGTTGAATTCAAAGTCTTCTCATTGGTGTGATATTTCAGAAAGGTGTCGCTCTCGTCACTTGATTGTAGTTCAAAATTACGAAGTTCATCGCCAATAGCCCTCATGTTGCTTTGTAATGCAACGTTAATTAACACTCAATTTTTGTCCTACTTATAAGGCAAGCTTCTTAGTAAGCTATGACAGACTTCTCATATTTGAAAAGAATTAATTTCAAACAATATTTTTATTGGCGACTGAATGAAGATACTTTTCCTCTAAAGTAAGTGAAAAATTAAAAACGATTCGATTCTTTATAACAGGAAATAATGTAATAGATTATTACTAACTTTGTAAAACTAATTGAAAAAATATACATTTGCATAAATTCTATCACTTTCTCCATTTTTATGCAAGCAGATAAAGAATTTTAGCAAATAATAATAAATTAAATATGCTCCGGAGAAGGAGAGATAATCCTTTTTTGTGGGCTGCAAATGACAAACTGCCATATAGAGTATGTCATGGTTTCCCTCGGTATTAAACAAACCCAATTAAATATGTAGTTACTATAGTGTAATAGTGAACTCTTTGAACCTTATAATATTAATGTACAATGTTATTCCTACGTTCAATAATTTATTTTATCCGTAAGTGAACGTTTCTAATAGATGAGAATCCATCAACAAAATATATGAGCATGTGATTCTGTTCACTCTTGCATCAAGTGATTCGGGAAAACAGAATTACTTTTTGATTACCTAGAAATTTATTACTGAAATATTTTTCGTTAGGAAATGAATTCCATAAATATGAAAAAATTAAAATATGTTTGCAATCTTTAACTTCTAAAGTAAATTTTGAACATCACATTCGTTCCAGAAAATATATATATATATAAATATGTTCTTAATCAAGTAATTAGAATTCTTTATAGTAAAAATCAAAATATAATATTGTAAAATAAAACTGTTCTAAATTATTTACAATTTTTCTTAACTCCCTTTACAAGTTATTTTGTCTGTACGTGACTGCGTTGCATACTGCATTAAGCGTAGATGCAAATTTAGAGACGTTCAAATATGATGAAATTTGTAAAAAAATATTATTGGAATGAGTTATTTTTTCCCATTACATCAGTAAATTTCTCCTAGTAACGCAATTGTGTGTGTGTGTGTTATGGAATTTTTTAGTCTTCTTCAATATTGCAAACATGATAACTCTTCTTTTTTAGTTTACAGCCAAAATGCGTACAACACAATCGATAAAATAGAAATCCAATCAGACAAAATAAATTGATAATTCTTTCAAAAGTCTTTTGTTACATACAAATCTCTTCTGGTGTTTTTCTCTCGTTATATTCCTACTCGTTTTAGAAGGGGAAAAGGAGTAGTGTAAAACTTTTTTATTTTAGAAGGTACAAATTAATTCTTTTCGAATAGTGCTCAATAAAAAGTTCTTCGCAACGTGATAATTATCTTTATTGCTAAGGAAGCTGATTAATATACTACAGGCTTCAATACTGAAGGTAATTTGTTGTTTGTTTAAAAACCATATGATTGCTTTTATATAGAATTATTTCTAATTCTAAAATATGTTTATTCTAAAGAAAATATTATATCATTCTAATCCAAATTGCAATGTTTTATTTGATATATCTGTGAAATAAGGGTGTGTGCCAAGTACCCTGGTGTACGCACGCGTCTTACGAGGAGAGGGGGAGGGAGAGGTTTCAATAATTAATATTTACTTGAAATTAAAATCTTATTTATTTATAATACCTAATTCATAAATCCGAATACCATATTTCAAAGTGTGTCTCCTTTTTCTCTAAATAATTAAAACATTATTTTAACGGATTTATTAGCGATTCCTCTTTAAAAGAATTAGACTACCGTTTCTCAAACTGTGGGGTGCGTTCCCCTGGGGGCGTGATACCCATACGGGAGGGACGAGCATATTGAAAAGTCAAAAACAAAAGATTATTTTAAAAACCTTGTTAATTTAATGAAAGGAAGCAAGCAAAATACATTCTGCATACATTTATACTGATAAATATGCTTATAAATGCATAAGTCCTGCACAATGTGTTTGATAATTAATTTATCACTACTAAGTTAAGAACAGGATTAATAATTATTAGCGCCTCCCATGAGTTTGTCATATACAAAATTATGTACAAAATTTCATTCTTTTCTTGATAATTTGAAAGGTTTGTAATTAAAATCGCATTGTAGCTTTTGCGTCAAAGTACATTATTATTGAATTCAATACATTGTTATTGTATGGAGGGGAGTGCGATGAAAATTATGATTGAAAATTGGGTCGAAAATATTGAAAGTTTGAGAACCACTGGATTAGATCTTGAATTTTTGATAGATTTGTTGGTGATTCCAAGAAAATCAATATCATTTTCGTTAAAACGTGCCTGACTTAGTGGTTGAAACTTTCCCTTAAATTTATATAAATATTTCCCTTTACTTGAATGGGGGAATATTAGTCAAAGGGAAGATGTTTTTTATTAACTAATATTTCACTTCACAATAAATTTCCTTCTGTATTATATTTTTTCTTACGTTTGTCCCTGTTTTTTTCCTTCTATATGTAATGTGGAAAATAAATAATTCCCCTTTTTGTATTTTTAATCTTGAGTGAAACGCAAGCTCAAAATAATTCTTCTAGTGTTAAAATTAAATAAACGATGATGTGATACCTAACAAAAAGCTCCTTTAATGTCACTTTTACAAATCACAAAATGAATTCCTTCTCATCAATGCGTTACATATGTTTCAAAGCAAATATTAAATCAATTTATCTCATTTTGTTCATATATATAATAATGTTTTTATATATAATTTCAAAATATTTAAATACTCTTGGGAATCGACGTATTGTATTTTGACAAATCAATGCCTGTTATTTAAAACATTTTAAAATGTTTCTATTGCGTTAAATGCGGGTTTATCAGTTACTTATGCTGCTGACAAACGTTACATGGACTGAAAATCGCTTAACATTTCTGCCTCATAATACAGTTGCATTTTTGTTTTTTGTTATTTTAGTGGCGGCCACAGAAAGCGTTTTGCTGGATTGTAAGTATTGGGATTTCCTTATTTATTTCTTATATTTTTATAAACTTTCATTTCATGTGTATATTTTCACAATGGTTTTAAAAAATTTCTTCAAATATGTCACATAAAATACGAGAGGTGATAAAAAAAAAAGGTTACAAGTTGAATAAAGAAATATTTATTAACAATAGACAGAAAACACAAAAATGAATTAAAAAGCGTACGTGCTATTACATTTCGACATAATCACCAAGTCTATTTAGGTATTTATCAGAACGCAGAATCAACTTGTTTAACCCGTCTTAGTAGAAATCAGGTCCCTGTCTATTGAGCCAGGTCTTGTCGGATGTTTTCACAGCACTGTCTTGGAATACTGCAGCACATCAAAAAGGATATGCTGCACGCTACCATAGCTCTGTCCCAGCTCTGACGAGATTTCACTCAGAGTTAACCGTCGATCATTTTGAATCATTTCTTCAATTCGTGCCTTGAAGAACTTGGCCAGCCTCTCTTTGTCGCATTGCAGTTTTCGACATCCTGTCTGCTTGATTGAAGAAAGTGACACCATTTCGCTACATGTTGTCTGTTCTTTGCTTCTTCACCATAAACTTCCACGGTTTGACTGTGAATGTCAGATGCGAGAAGACATTCTTTGCTCATAAGAATGAAACTTCCAAACAAGACCAATTTCCTAAGTGTCTTGCCATGTCAATCGTCTTGAACCATCTGGGAACTTTCACTACCTACCCGCAAACCAGCTGTATGACAAGTAACGCCATTTGTCTCCAATCTGGGGGAAACAATTTCTTCACATTATGTAGTTTTCAAATGCTGCGGCTTGTAACCTTTTTTCTGATCATCCCTAGTATTTTCACAAGCAATTGAAGGTAACTCACATATCAATGAAAAACAGTTTTTAGAAATATTTCAAAAATGGAAACAGGGCACATTTTTTTAAATAAAAAAAAGATTGTAAAATGAGGTATTTTCTGTGTATGCTTTTTTCCAAAAAATCAATGTTGCCTAAAGCAGCGGTCCTTAAAATTTCGATCACCGCGGCCCGCTTTTTCGTATCAGCATCGCGGACCCCAAAGTTTCCACACACTTTTTCCTGGCTCCCAACACATACCTTACTGATTTAAGGCTTCTTCTCTATAATACTAAATATTGCTTCTGCTACTTATACAGACTTTCTTAAAACTTCTTTTTTTCCCTTAAGAAAACAGTAAACATCATTAAAAATATTACATAACACTAATTTAATACTAACTGAATTAATATTCTTGATTGAAATAATATTCTAGCAATTAGTGACTAGTATAGGATGGTACACGTCTTTCCATTTTTCCACAAGGCCATTCAAAATCTATAAAAGACATATATTTTAACATTGAATAAGAGAACTTCGCAGGCTCTTAGAAAGGCACAAAGGACCCCCAGGAGGACGCGGACCACAGTTTAAGAGCCACTGACCTAAAGTATAATTTTCGCTTCCTTCAGAAATTTTTTTAGGAGAATTTTAATAACTTCATAATTTTTTTTATTTAGGTAAAGTTTACATTAGGAATAAGAAACAAAATAATGCTTGGTTTTTCTACCTTTCATTTCCGCGTTTTTCTCTAAAATAATAGGAACCATTTTCCTGTTGTTACACTTTTGATAGAAAAATCCGACAGGTGTCTTTTCTTTCTTTTTAAGTTTAAAATTCGGACGCACACATATACCTTAATAAGTATTGATCTGATATTTTTAAATTTCAGTTTTAAAAGAGAGAGAAAGAGCAGTCTAAAATCAATTCTTTAAAAATGTAAGAACGATGCAAAATACTTGAAGTAAACAAAGAAAAAAATTCTTATCCTAAACCTCTTACATATTTTTTGTATACATAGTTATATATATATTGTATGTTACATATTTTAAAAGCATTGATTTTGTATCAATTTTCTTTTTGTTTTGCTATTTTTAATTATTTGTTTCGATTTAAGATTAATAAAAATATAATTTATTAAAAATATATTTGCATATATTTTTGTATATGTTTGATTAATTAGTAATTGCTAGGACATCTATATCAATATCAATTGATTGAATGACTCTCAAATACTCAGATTACCTGAATCTTTTTACTTAAATATTCGAAAGAAAATAGTTATGTATGCCCCTGTTAATACTAAAGCTTACTGATTCCATTGTAATATTACAATGTTTATTAAACTCGGCAGCTTTCTTTATTCATTGTTCAAATACTTACTTTAAGCAGTAGAGGTTGAAATATTTCATATCAACAGATTTAATGAAAATATTTTATAATTAAAGAAAACTATATAAGAGCTACAGGACATGATCAAATTCATACACAGTTTACATTATTTCGTATATGATCATTAAGTCTCAAAGCTGCGCAGGTGAAACAGCGCTTAATGAGAGATAATGGAAAATGTTATCATTTTTAAGGTCTTATATAACATAATTCATAAATTTATACTTGTTGTCTAAGATGTGGTTAATATCGAATCAAATGGAGAACGTATAACATCGGTATTTATATAAATACATTTCCCACAAATAAAAAAAATAAGAATTAAAAAATTCTCATTGTTATATCTTTGGAGTTCTTAAACTATAAGAAAATGCTAAAATGTTACATTTAATTATTTAAAACTTATTTAAGCTTTAAGCTAAATACATTTTAGTCTAAAGTTAACTTATAAGTTAACTTTAAGTTAACTTTTAATTCATATTTATATATACTCCATTTTGCATCGATTTCTAAGTCACTATTCTTTTTCACCCATTCTTTGAAACAATTTTAACCCGAAATGATGCCTTCCAAAAGCAATAATGAAAACTCCATACAACAAAACAATATCCTGACAGTATTCAGGTGGCCACAAGAAGGAGTGCTTATGGTCCTGAACCGTATTGAAGTTGTTAAGGAGGGTGTAAGAGTCCTAGTGCCGCTACATACTGAGAGCCTAGTGGTCAAGGTATCGGATCATGGCAGGCATATCATGAGTTCGAGCCCAGTACCACTAAAGACCAGCCGTATAAGGGAGCTATGCACGTCAAGTCTGTCGAGAGCTCAAACGTCCTTCCGTTGATGTGGTGTAGAAGAAGAGGTTAAAGAAGTCATGTCGCCCCGTCATTTGACTATGGTTTAAAATTACGAGGTCCGTTGCCAAAAGCCCTCGTGTAGTTGAACAGTGCGACGTCAATATTCACTCATTCACTCGCCCCTACATACTGGTACACGTTAAATCAGTCGAGTTTCAAAGTCCTCTCAATAGCGTGGTGTAGAAGCTTGATGAGGGGATTGCCCAGTTCAAGTAAAGATCTCGTTACTTAACTGAGGGTCATACTGACAAGATCCATCTCCAAAACCTTGTACAGCTTCAAAAAGTGACGTTAGTGAAACACAAACTAAAATCTGATATTATTCATTTCGTTAAATCAACCACACTTTTAACGTAAAAGCTGTAGTTTGAAGACAATTATATCACATGGGGGATTTATTTACTGGCAGGATGGAAAAATTAAAGCTAAGACAGTGAGAAAATCATATACTACTGTTGTTGTTGCTTATGCCACCTGTCTGACGTAGTTAGATCGAGGCCCACGAAATTCATCGTGGCTATACAGATACGTCTGATATTAATCTAAGCTTGAGCCCGAAGGTGATAGCACGATTTTACCTACGACTACTCACGATAGATGGCTACACCGTTAGGATCCACAGATTTAACGAGCACGTTTTCCATTTGTAAACGGCGTGTATTTGGTGGCATCGGGCATCGAACCTAGGCCTTACGGTCTGGCGTCCGATGCTCTAACCACTAGGTTACCCACGGCCCTTCATGTACTACTTATTTTATTATGTGAATTTCAGCAGTGAGTGAGTGAATATTAACGTTGCACTGTTTTAGCAACACAAGGGCAAGACAAAATGCATAGTAGTTTGTCGGGAACGCTGTATGATTTCGTGTTAGCCGATATTCCGTCTCAAGCTTTTTCGCGTTAAACGATGCTGTTGCTTATGCCACCTGATCGACAGTAGCATCAGATCAAGGTCCACGAAATTCATCGCGGCTAAGGGCTACAATTTTACGCCTGTCGTTAGCCTAAGCTTTGAGCCCCTGTGAAGGTGACAGTACGTTTTTGCTCGGTACAACACGAAGGATGGCGACACCATTCAGACCCCCAGATTTAACGAGCACGTACTCCGTGTGTACTCGATGGGCATTTGGTAGCATCGGGCATCGAACCTAGGCCTTTCGGTGTAGAGTCCGACGCTCTAAAAACTAGGCTACCCACAGCCCCGCATTAAAAGTATTTTACTGTATATAAATCCGTAAGCCAAATATTTTTCTTTGAGTGAGGGAGTGAGTGCGTGAATATTAACGTCCCACTGTTCAGCTACACGAGGGTTTTTGGGGACGATCCGCGTAATTTTGAACCATGGTCAGGTGACGCGGACGACACCTGAGTTTGCACCCCCTCTCCTAACTACCACACCAACGGGAGGACGTTTGAGCTTTCGACAGATTTTACGTGCATCACGCCCCTACACGGCGGGTCTTTAGTGGTACTGGGATTGAACTCATGACATGCTAGCCATGATCCGATGCCACTTGGCTACCGCGGCCACGTGAATTTCAGCAGACAACTCAAAACTATAGATAACAACTAAACTTGTTAACATGTACAGGCAGTTATGATTATATATGTCGTTTAAAACTCAAAGATATTTCAAAATTTGAAAAAAAAATGATGACTAAAAAAAGAGGAATAAATATTAGGTGAAATGAGTTGTATTATTTTTTTAAAAAAAATATTTTAAATCTTCCGTTAAAAAACATTTTTAAAATTTTTTGAGGAATTTTTATTATTTTCCTGTATTGGATTCTTTCCATTTATTTAAAGATTATTTACGTATCGAAATAGCTCTTTCGAAAAAATATAGTTATTTAAAGCGTAGATTAATTAGAAGAATAGAAAGGATTCCTATAAATATCAAATCATTTTTACAAGGGATAACTTTCACTAATAATTTTCAGACTGAAAGATAACGTAAAACATTTTTATCCATAGATTGCATTATACAACGTGATGTACGAAAAAATTCTTTTTTATAAATTTTTTCAATGTTTTTGTAACTTTTTAAGGGTAAAGACAAGATGTTTTCTTTCTGAACTCCTGCCTCTTCAGCATTAAAGAATAACATTGATCGCTGAAAAACAACTTTTTTGAGTGTTTGTGAGACTTCGAAAAATGATGAACTGGTGGGACATAATTAAAACTTTAGAAATGAGTGTAATGGGTCTGCAAATTTTGAAAAGTAATTTCCTTGTACTTAGGCATTGATAACATATATAAGTTTAAAGGTTCAATAATCTATTCAAAATAATTCATTTTAGTTTATAGAAGAATATTGTCTTCAATGAACATAACTTTTGTTTGATCTAATCACATCACTCACTGTTACCACTGTTATATTATACTAAATAAATGCACAAAATAGAGGGGGAGAGAGGGTGCTTATTAATTTGGCGGTTAATTATTAATTTAATGTTAAATATAGAATACTTGTATTAAACCAGGAGAAGATAAGCACTCGATACTAACGTTAGTGGTGGCACGCTGGGTAACGGAGTCATCCCAATCCTTTTTTTTTTCAATTCTTACTATTAGTTCATACTCTCTATATATCTTGTTTAAATTTTCAATCGTTAATCAAATGTTTTAAAGCGCTCAATTTAGCTAAAATTTTATATACACAACAACAATACTATAATTAAATTATAATTAATAACTTTAATTGATTAAAACTAATTATTCAAAGGATTACAGATACAGCTACGTTGGCATCATTTTTGGTGACTTAGCGATCATTTTGGCCACTTGTGTCAAAAATTTAAAAGGTTTTTTTCTCGCATTTTAAAGCGCTCATTTGAGCTGAAATTTTCTATACACGATTATTTTGGGTGTCAATATGATTATTTAATTATAGTTAACTAAAATTAAGTGACTGAAACTAATTATTTAAAGAATTACACATACAGATAGATTGGCAACATTTTTAGCGGCTGGTCAAAACTAAAATATTTTTTTCCTCACATTTTAATGCATTTAGTTCAACTGAAACTTTTTATACACGATTGTTTTGGATGACAATACAATACTTTAATGATAATTAATAAAAATTAATTGCCGCTTAAAATCGTGATTCTATCATATGTATATACATATTAATCTGAATTGTAATTATTTAATAAACAGTTACGAAAATAAAATTTTCTTTGTTGACCTAAGTAGTAATTGACTTAAAATTTTTTTTCTATTGCTTGTGTTTATAATTATTTTTGTTGCATACGATAAAAATCGTATTTCCAGTGAATAATATAACTAAGAGAAAATATATTTACCGACTTTTCAGGACTTTTCAAATTGTCTTTGATAATTTGAGAAAAAATCCAATCAAACTAAACTAAAGTGTTTCAATTGTGCGTAACTTTAATAAAGGACACAAATCACAGACGCTTTTCACTAACATTACAGGAATGATATTTTCAGGTAAGACTCTCATATTTTGTTCAAGTTATCGTAGTTTCATTGTCCTGTGATGATTGACAAACCGCAAGTTGATTTTTTTTTTCTTGTTTGTATCTTTTATTCAGTGTGTAGTGTGTCTTGTGTTACACTTGTGACTTAATATCTTTCTTGATAGAGATTTTAGGCAGCATTTGAAAAATTTTCTTTCAACTCATTTTCGTTGCTTTTCTGAAATTTACTTTCGATATCATGATTAATATCCATTATTTCACTAGGTTCTTCCCTTGCCAGATCAGTTTCAACTGCATCCAATAGAGATCTCATGTGCCCATTTCTTTTTTTTTATATTCATCTACATTTATTTTCTACATACATAATGAGTCGTACAACATAACTATCAAAACCATTAAGTCGTTCACAGGGGGAAAATGTGTAGCCTGTTCTTAGAAAGTATTTTGGAAAAAAGTGGTCGTGCGGGGAACTCAGTCACCCCGTGGCAAATGTGACAAACTCATTTTAGTTCCCATGAAAGCTGGCATACAGGAGGATACTGAGAAGGTCATTGATAATAAATAAAAATTTTCCCCAAAATTAAAGATTTCGTGAGCCTGGGGTGACTCTGTGCCCCACGTGACCGTTCCTGGAGGAAATACGAACACAACGGACCTTGCTATTTCGAACCTCGGTCAAGTGACAAGGACGACACTTGAGCTGGCCTGACTCTCTCCACACTTCCACACCCCACCAATGGGAGAACTTTAAGCTCCCCAGATTTAGCATGCATCACTCTTTGCACTACTGGTCTTCCGGGACACAAGGAATCGAGTGAGTGTTTGGATTTATTGCGCAAGTGCCAATTGTGGCTAAACTGCTCCAAAAATTTGTTCAAGTATCAAAACAATTGATAAAATATCTAAAAATATTGGCAGCACAGTTGCAGTTGAAGTTAAAATTTCAACTCACAAAATACGATTTTTATATAATCGAACCGCCTGATAGTGATTATAACTGCTAGGATGCCGAGTTCGGGGCTTTAACCACACTAGGCCACCACGGCCACCGTGTAGACAAAAGGCAAGTATTACTTTTCAGTACTTAGCCTTAGGGGAATTTTCCCCAAATATTTTTTACCTATTTTTAAAATTCCTTTTACAATTCAGATTATGTTTTAAAGTTTAATATCCTCAAATTTTTATGTGATAGAGGAATTACTATAGCTTTGATTATACTGATTATTTTGTTTAAAAATTCCTTAATTTAAAAGGTATTTGAAGGAACCTTTTCAGAAAAAAATGCGCTTAAAATTATTTAAAAATACTCTCTAATAATGGCTAAATACCCAGCGCATATTGCAGATTCTTTATTTTTTCTTCAAAAATATGTATATATTTTATTAAACTTCACATTTTAATGGTTAATTCACAAGAGAAATTTCAATATGTAGAAAAATACTTAAAATACCTTTTCTAACCCAAAAAGTTTTAAATGTTTCAAACATGTTTTTGTATGATATAAAAAAAGCACATGTTAAAACTTATTCTTGTCGAATTCCACGTAGGTATAACAAAAACGCAGATATTTAACAATTTTCAGAGGTACATCTTTTTATATCATTCAAGTCAAAAATGATTTTTTTTTCAAAATTTCATTTTGGGAGTAAAAATGGGGAATATCTATGAAATTTTTTTATACATTTTAATTAATTAAATCATTTATGCATCATTGCTGCTCACAAAATCGGTGACTGGAATGCTAACTTTGTTCAATATCTATTGATAGATTTTTTTAATGTAGTTAAGGAAAATAACACTTGTAAACTATTTCTTCCATTTGTAACAAATTGTTCTTTAAAAGATATCCCTAATCAAGCGTAGCTTTTTAACGTTTTTCTCATCTCTTTCGATTTATTTTTCTTTGAAATAGGCATTCATCCGCTATTAGGCATGGAATCTACACATTAAGATTCCATTATCTTTCAACTAAAATAAGTTTTTTATTAAGTGTACATTTTCGAAACAAAATCGAATTTTTGAAAAAGTGCAAGTTCAATATGCGGATGTATATGTAACTAGCTGAAGTACCCGTTCTTTGTCTTGCACAGGTTAAATTTTTTTAAAAAATAAAATTCAGCTTTTTTTTGCAAACGTGATATATTTTAAACAGGATTGAGCCATTACATGGCAGTGTATCCGAAAGTTAAAAATAATTTTTTTATGAGTGTTCACATTGAAATTTTGCTTAACAATAAATAATGATTTCATAAAAACATATTTGAATGTAAGAAAGAAAATTAACATGCTAAAAGGGTAAATAGGAATGAAAGAATGAAAATATATATAAATATAATAACAGGAAAGTAATAATAGTAGCATATTTCTGCTATGGGAACTTTGAGTAAAATAACATGAAATATATAAATCAGAAGAAAAAATTAATTATGATAAACCATTTCACTAAATACTATCATAAATAAAATATTAGGAAGCCTTCAATTGGAAAAAAATTAAATTAATACAAACTAAAATTTAAAAACGCACCTAAAATAGACCTATATTGTAATAAACTATTATATTAAATTCACTGCAGCATTAAACTACATGAGGAATGCATGTAATACTATCCAACATCTACATTACATTTAATATAAAATGTAGATGTAATACAATAGTGAAAAAATTAAATTAGTAAGAACCAAAATTTAAAAAAAAAACCATCAAAAAAACAGATTTAAAAAAAACAATTATGAACCTAATGAGAGAAATAATAAACCTTGCTGATAAAAAATTAATTTTTAAACAATAATTTTTCGCAATATTTCGATTAAAAATATTTGTTATTCAGTCGCAAAGAACAAATGAGAAAATACAATGATAAATAATTAGTGATCATTGAAATATATCATATATGGACAGGATGATTTGTATAAATTATACGATCTTCATAAAACTAAATGAGGAACATATCAGAAGCAAAGATACCATGAGAAGTGTAAAATCGCATCAGCAATTAATTTTAAGAAAACATTAAAAGAAATATCAGAAAATTGAATCAAGCTGCATCTTTTTTTCACAAAATTTTTTCGATCACAAATAGTATAAATAAATTTAAAAATTTGAAGATTGTCAGAAGCAAAGTTAAGCCACGATGCCATGTGACAAAAAATTTGATAAACATTAATCAGCATCTGATGCGTTTTCCTGTAATGATGAAAACATGGTATTTGCTGATAAAGGAAGAAAAACAATAACCTTTTCTTTCAATAAAAAAAAAGTCATAGAATGGTATGCATATGTAACAAATATATACAATGCATATGTATTAAATCTTCAAAAATCTATATGAAAAACAGATTGCCAGAAAAAAATTAAACCATGATGCAACACAACAAAAAATTGTATTAAATCAGAATTTTAAAGTGCAAAAGAAAATTACTTAGTTATACATTCAATCACATCAATAGTTTCCGTGAAGATCTTCTTGATGAATAAAGTTAACTATCTTTCCATGAGATCAAAAGATGAGTACTTATCAGTTATAAAAACTATGAGGACCCAAAAAAAGCAACATGTAGAAAATATACCAAAATGCATTTAATAACATGTTTGATAAAAATGTGTGGAAGGTATTTTTTTATAAATATTGCTAATCTGTTTATAGCAGATAGTTTAATTTAGTACTGCTTTTTTTTGTTTAATTCCATTGCCTAAAAAATCCACTGATATTTGTGTTCATGAATGAGCAATTATTATCAGAATTATTAATGTCACCGCAGCCAAATTGGCAACTCATGAATCACACCATTTTCTGCCAAAATCTGACTGTGTGTGGGATTGGTTTTTCACATATAAAATATGTTAGAATCTTCATTGTTTTGACAGGAAGGTGTGATTTGTTTGGCACCAATTTTGCTGCGGTGACGCTAGTACCTTATAATCTAAAGATTCACAAATCATTTTTTGGCTTAAAAAACTATTTTTTGAGTCACAGTAATTAATGTAAACTACAACAATAAGCAAGAAATTTAAAGTTTAGAAAATAAACAAATATAAAACTGTGTGTCACTAACATACAAATTATAACAATTTATATTAAAATATCTAAAACAGAAAAATTAAACCCTAATTTTGATGAAATTACCATAACCAGAGCTCT
Source organism: Trichonephila clavata (assembly GCA_019973975.1). Classification (NCBI taxonomy): domain Eukaryota; kingdom Metazoa; phylum Arthropoda; class Arachnida; order Araneae; family Nephilidae; genus Trichonephila; species Trichonephila clavata. The sequence goes on along the minus strand of BMAO01019177.1, from coordinate 30,459 downwards.
GAACAAACAAAATACTCCCAGAATCTCTTAAACATGAAAAATTGAAACAGAAAGAAAGTAAACAAATATATATGAAGTAACCTTACATATAGTAGAAATTATGACATTAATTCAAACCAAGAAGCAACCTTAAATATAAAAATAAAGGTCTAATTTTGACTAAACTACCACAAACAGCTCAGAACAAAAAGAAAACATATCAGAAAATCTCATACGTAAATAAAAATTCGTATTCTTACGTATTAGCACCACAACCAAACCGGCACTAAGCAAATCACGCTATATCCCACCAAAATCTGACTTTTTTTCATATAAAAACACCTAAGAATCTTAATTGTTTTTGTATCAATGAGCGATTAGCGTGGCACTAATTTGGCTGTGATGACACTAATATTATAAGTATCATAAATTCTAACTTAAATCACGATATTGGCACTCTGATAATCCCAATTAGTTTGAATGGAGTGTCATTTTCTATGGTACTTACATATTATCGCAACCTATTGGCGACATTACATGGAATGAAGCATATGGTTGCCAATTAAGCTCATACAACACATGAAATTGGGGTTGCCAATTTGGCAAGTTATTAATTAAGTTGGCAATTGTTGTAATAATACGTCAGTACCTTTTGTTTTTGTTATAAGCTAGATTTTGGTACTATTTTGCTACATCGATGAAACATGGAATTTGCCGATTTAATTAAAACTACAATGAGCAAGAAAATTACAGTTCAGAAAATAAACAAATATAAAAGTGTGTGACACTAAAATAGAAAATATAGCATTAATTAAAATTAAAAGGTTATCAAAAACAAAAAAATTAAGCCTTAATTTTGCCAGAAAATCTTAAATATAAAAAATTTAAACATGAATAAAATAAACGTAAATATATATGAAGTAACCTAGCATATGGTAGAAATTTTAACATTAATTCAAACTGAAAGCAGCCCTAAATAGGTAAGCAAAAGTCTGATTTTGATTAAACTACCATAAACAGAAAAAAAAAAGAATATGTCAGAAAATCTTCTTTATAAAAAAAAATGTGTATTCTTGTGTATTAACATCACCACAGTCAAAATTGGCACCACACAAATCGTGCTATTTCCTACCAAAATCTAACTAATCTTTCTTTAAAAAAAAACACGTAAAAATATTTGTTGCTTTGATATCAAGGAGTTATTCGCATGTCACCAATTCGGCTGTGGTGACGCTAAAAGAATGCAAGACGTACCGCTAAAGTGTACTGATATTCAAGCGATAATTTAGTTCACAGCTTTACTTACTTTGGGGCCACACACACACAACTACCTTCTGTTGTTGTGATATCAAAATCACATGAATTGTAGCCCAAGCACAACCGTAGATTGATAATACCACCAACATTCAGGTTAGCGAGAATAAGGAAAAGCAACCGTGCAAACCCAAGGTCCTTACAACTGTTTAGTACCAAAATATGTACATATGTTTTTGCATTGTTGACTCTAAGAATAACATAAAATTAATAAACATAGGGGAAGCAAAAATTTTACAGATAGAGCAAAAAAGTTTAAAGATGTAATTAGGCTTATAGTACAGCTAAGATTAATCAGGAGAAAAGCTAAGATTAATCAGCATAAAATGAAATAGCATTTTATGGGAAGTAAATATCTTTAAAAGTGGCCACAACAATAAAAATAGTAACTTTAATAACCTTAGGCATTGCAAGATGGGTACTTTTTCTATTGCACAATCAGCATGCATTATTACAAATCACAAAAGTTGATAAAAAAAATTATAAACAAAAATTATACGCAGATACATGAATTTAATACGGTGGCGAAACTTTAGTATTGTCCACTAACGTTGGCTGCCTAACAATCCATCTGATGTTGCTATCCCGTCACAAAATTTTCGGCGCCAAAAGTTAAGCAAAGAACGAAATCACATCGCCTTAACTATCAGTACACTTTAACGGTACATATTGCTCCCCTTTTTTTTAAAGTACAGAAAAAGGATAAAATACGTTGTGAATCAAATACAATTCACATTTTAAAACATTGAAAATCTACTTTTATCAAAGTAGTGTTGCCAATCGGAAAAATTAAATTTAGAAAAAACATTTTTTGACAACGATTTTTTCGAAAAATAAATGTAATTCCTCCTCAAAGAGCTGAAAAAACGGATAAATACAACCATAAATAAATATATTTACAATAAAATGTGCTAAAATCCCCTCCAAAACTGCTAAAAATATTAATTTTCACAAAGTTAAGACTTGACAGAGCTGAGATGACGTCATATCTCCATTTAGCTGAAAAATCACATAAAAATTGAATTTAAAAAAAATCTAAAGCAAATTTCGTAAAAAACTCTTCGAGGTTAATAGCATAACGACTTATAGCTTCTACATGCCAAGTTTCATACTTCTGGGTTGCTTAATTTGGCCGGAATAGGTGAAACACACAAACTCTTTCTTTTATATATTAGTATAGATTATATAATTTTTTAACTTCGCTTTAAAAATTCCAAAACATTAGATCAGAGAAAAATGCTTAAATTAGGTTGTATCATAAAACATGTAAAATAACTTCCTTATGACGCGTATACAAATATATATTTTAAGAAAAATTTTATAATAAAGAAATTAGTAAAATAGTGTAAATATTAATTCTTGCACTCTAGCATTTAATAAACTTTTTATTTAGCATATTGAACTATAATAAAATTAACACGACCATCCGGTATAGTGGTTAGCGAAGCTGACTGCTGTGTCGGTAGGACCTGGGTGCGAATCCCGAAGAAGGCATGGGTTTCTGTTAATGTTTTGTGTCTTCGCAGCATGGGGGTACTCTCTAAATAGCCATCGAGTCACAAGTCCTCTCGAGAGGTTGGTGGAAGGGGAAGAGAGGTGGAGGCCCTTGACCGTACCTAGTGTGTTCTCTCTCAAAAATGGAGTGGAAACGAGACAAAAACGTATTGTCATCTGCATGGTGCTCAAGAGTATGCTGATGACAGGCGTACATTCTAGTCCTTTGCCATGATGAATTTCGTGGCCCTCGATCTGACACAAATCGATGAGGTGGCATTAGTAACACCCTAAAGTTAACTATCCAATAACTCTATTTTTTGTATCGGTATCTATTTAACAATTTTATTCATTAAAAGTTCACGCCTGAATGAGCAACGTAGAGCTTTCACGAAAGCAAATGTAGCTGTAGTAGCCAAGTGTTCATGGTCACGAACTCGCGTCCGGTGTTGTAACAATCGAATTGCGGATTCGAAGCCTAGGGCCGCTAAGAACAATTGTATAGAAGATCTAATAGACACTAAGGCTGCCGAGGCTCGTCTGTCGATATTTACATTGGCGTGATGCAGAAGTTTGGAGAGTCAGATGATAATTCAGGCATCCTCCTGGTCACTTGACGGAGTTTCGAAATTATAGATCCCTTGCGTTGATTCATGGACTAATAATTATTCAAGAATAAATGTGTGATCTGTTGGAAATACACCGTATTTACTCGAATCTAAGCCGCCTCATTTTTCCAGTGCGAATGCTACTTAAAATCAGGCGTGATTTAGAATCGAAGGCAAAACATTTGTTGGATGGGGGAAATTGAGCTTCCAACCCTTTCAGAAGAAAAATTGTTACTATTCATTCTGGCCACTTGCATCGTTCACTTATCCCATCTGCAGTTTATCTTCGGTATTTAATCGATCATAAACTTCGCTGTCTGCTCGTATTTAGGAAATGTTTTTGTATACGCTTTCTTTTAATCACCTAAACATCAAAGAGACTTCGGTAATAGCATTAAGACGAGTTCAGTATGACGCAAGTATAATAAATTATAGTTTGAAAAAAACTTAAAAAACACGCTTTTATACTGAATCGAACTAAAAAGTAAAAAAATAATTCTTAATAAAGAATAAAATGATTATAACGAGAAAATGAATGTCATTGTGGTAAAAGAGTGGGGTGCTTTGTACTACATTTTTTCACTAATTCAGCTTTTCGAATAAAAGTTAGAAATTATAACAATTTATACATTTATAGAACACCCCACGCTTTTAACCCAATGACATTCATTTTCTCGTTAATCATTTAATTCTTTATTAAGAATTTTTTTTTTACTTTTTAGTTCGATTCAGTATAAAAGCGTGTTTTTTAGTTTTTTTTCAAACTATAATTTATTTTTCATTTTTTAGTTCGAACTACAATAAAAGCGTGTTTTTTTCAGTTTTTTAAAACTATCATTTATTTATTGTTGAATTTATCCTTGAGTTTGATATTTGAACCTGGAATTACGTGGCTGTGGAATTAGTCTTGCTCTTCAATGGATATTAATTAACGGGTCTGAAGTGTATTTATTCTCTCCGTTTACGAGGCCTCGGATGAGTCCCGTATCGTCATATTAGATTCCCTCTCTTTTGAACAGGTCAAACAAATAAGTGTGTAAAGAAGGAAAAGTTCGAATTAAAAAAAATTTTAATGTATCATGTTTTCATAACGGACTAAAAATTGTAAAATTCCTCTTCTTCGTTTTTGTTTTCTTTTTTCACATTTTCATGCATTTTCATCCACTTCTGAGCTATGGTCCAAATTTCAAGTCTCTAACTCCTCGGAAAGTCACACAGTTTAAAATCAATTACAAAATTCCACATTAAAGAAAGCGAGTTAATAAAAACATGTTAATATAAAGTGTCAATCATTTTTTCACCTTTTAAACGTGTTCCTTTCATGTTAATTCGTATCATCACTTCTAAACGTATTGCTTTATAAAAATAAAAAAATATTTAGCAGTTAGAACGTAAATTATTTTCTTTCACATGCACGAGCCTTTTTTTATTTTCATTTTCAGAAAAATGTTTATATTATGGTAAAAAATTGCTAACACACACCCACCCTCCACTTTCTCAGATACAGAATACTTTTTTTGTTTGTGTTATTTCTATTAACCACAAGTGTTTTTTATTCCTGCATATAATTAGCTTTAAATTCAAAACACACGCTTCAGGGTTACACCTTATTCTTTTTGTCGCTAAATCTGAAATTAGTCGCCAAATCTGGAAATGATGTATAAAATTAGTCGCCATATCTGAAAATGGTATATAGAACTAGTCGCCAAATTTAAAAATGATAAATGCAATAAGTCGCCAAATCTTCAAGTGGTATATAGAATTGTCGCCAAATCTGATTATCCTTACTCCTGACGATCCTGAAAAGGACAATGGAAAAAATTATGAAATTATTGTATTGTCATCGGTCCTTGACAAGTGTGCGAAATTTCGAATGAATCCGATCTTTTTAAGTGGGTAAAAATCGAGTTCTAAGATTCCGTTACATGCAAGTGAAACTTATAAAAGCGTGTTAAAAAAGGAGGCAATTTGTATGTAGAAAGAAACGGAAACAGAGCAGTGGTCACTGAAACTTTGACACGGCTGTAACAAATATACGTCTACAAAATGATATAATTTTGTAATGCCTGTCGGTTCCTGCTCCCCTCTAATCTCCCTTGTCTACTCTCGGACCCGGCTAGATGTGTGGGAGTAACTGAATAATCAGTAGACATTATTCACCCTAATTATTTTATTGTCACCAAAATATCAAGCAAGCACAATAATAATCTAATTAAGATAAATTATCATATAGCAGACAGCGAAGGTGAGACTCGTCAGCCTGGGGATAATAATAAGGACCCTCAACTGATTCCACGATAACCTATACAAGCTCAATATAAACTACTTCACGCTCTAATAAGCTAAACTTCTATTTAAACAAGAATCCCGATACCTGTTCTTTTATGAAGTTGAGTCCTCCAGTTGAGGCTTGAATGCGATCCTTATCCGGATTTAATCACCGTCGAGTAATACTCTCTTAGACTTCTTCAAGTGATAAACTCCGATTTGCACTTAATAATTTCACAATCCTCCACTCACCAACTAACTCTAAAAACTCGCGAATACAGAATTTTTATAATATACTCAATTTGCATAACCATGTTTCCTTGCTTCGGTGAAAGTTGGTTGGTATTATTATTGCCCAGAAAAGTCCCCAAGGGGTTAGTTATAGACGCGTATAGATCAGTCACAATTTCTGCTTGTAAATGTTCAACAGTCTTTAATAATTCTTTTACATTCTTCTATAACACATTCTCTTAAAAAATTATTCATAACAAATGCATTGGATAGCTCGGAGTGAGTGAATATTAACGTTGCATTGTTCAGCTACTCGAGGGCCTTTGGCAACGGACCTCGTAATTTTGAACCATGGTCAAGTGACGAAGACGACACAAAAACTTGCAACCTCCCTCTCCTAACTACCACACCACACCATCGGTAGGACGTTTGAGCTCTCAACAGATTTAACGTGCATCACTTCCCTACACGGTGGGTCTTCTATAGTACCGGGATCGAACTCATGACACACCGGCCACGTGTCCGTTACCTTAACCACTTGGCTACCATTATCATTGGATGGCACGGAAGATGACGTGTGGGAAAATGGCGACGCCGACACCAATACCGAAGTCAACTGAGACAATGGGAGTGACGAATCCTTTTCGAAACATGATATTGGCCGTTAGAGTAATTATAGGTTCAGGAATGTATAGTAGGAAGTTTTTCATACTGATAAAATAAATTAATCATTAATTTCATATTATTTCCCAATAAAAAAATTTTAAGTATCGAATATTGATGAACAATTTACATATTTTATTTTTATTTTTTCTGAATAATGTATAGAGAATTGTGGGTGCGGCTTAGAATATATGACTATATTTTTTTGCAAAAACAACTTAAGTATTTGGGGTGCGGTTTGGAACCAGACTTCGATTTGAGTAAATACGGTAATTATTAAGGAATAGTTGAGACATAAATGCGATTAGAAAGAGATATGTAATTCGGTATTTATTATTCTCAATACACATGATTATTTGTTTCTTTTAATAGATACATTTTTATTTTGTGTCTCTAATCAGCACACTATTTTTTTAAATTGTGTTTCATTCTCAGCAAGACTATAGCATAACATCAATTTTGTTCAAATAATGAGAAAAAATCAGTGACTTACAAATCCGAATTTGATAAATTGTGTAAGTGTTACATAAAAATTAGAAATCATATGATATACATATATTAGAAAAAGATAATGTATCTTCTAATTATAAATGATTGAGAGGGTTATACTGTGTTAAAATTAAAATTCAGGTCAATAGTAGCTGTTAGAGACATACACAAGCATTTGATGAGTCATCAATAATGCGGCGATCTCTATGGAAACGTAACATTTGGTTTACGAAGTCTGAATCCATTTCAGCAATATAGGTCATGAAGACCCTTCATAAAAATCATCAAATAATGTTTCAAACACATTTTTATTTATCCTTTTGAATGCTGTAGTTTGTATTTTTTTGCAAGAAAAAAAGCGATACGAACATATTAAAATTATGCAGTACCCCTTTACAAGATCAATTTTCCGAAATATGGTATTTGGTATAGGGTATGGTTTTTAACCTTGATATTTTTGAGAAAAATATGAAATGTTTCACATTCTTGTTCCATTTGATGACATTTAATTTGAATGAAGTGATACGATCAAATTTTAAATCTCATTTTTAATTTATAAGAAAGTCAATATTTGTTTGCATCGAAATACCCAGTAAAAATGTAAAAATATATTAACCATGCAAAACATCTCTCAAAATATAACCATATTTAGTCATTTGGTAAAATAAAATCTCTATCTATATTTCTCTCTTTATCTCTCTCTCTCTCTCTCTCTCTATATATATATATATATATATAACCCACGCTTGGTAATGCCTTTCTTTGTGTGTTGTTAGATGTTTTGTGTTAGTGAGTGTTTTTGTCTGTGTAGTAGAATAAACGTGGAAGTAAAAGTACCAAGTCTCATCAAAATTCATTCAACGGCTGCATGGAGTTAACTTATTCCAACTTATACTTTCTAAAGAATCTGACTGTTTTAAAATCAGAATTTCCTTTCTTTTTATTTTTGTTAAATGCTTTAGATTTTAGATGCAAATTTAAACCACGATGAAGTGACGAGGACAACACCTGAGCTGGCACTCCCTCTTTTAATTCCCAAACCTCACCAGTGGGAGGATGCTTGAGCTTCGACGTATTTAAAGTGCATCGGCCCCATCTACGCAGCGAGTCTTCAGCGATACTAGAATCGAACTCATGAGGCACCAGCCACGCCGGCTTGGCAAATTTTGAGCAATAGAATCTTTGAAGTCTCGCCGTGTAGAGGAGCTGATGAATGTTAACTGTATTGGGGCTTCAAGTCCTCACGTTCATGTTGAAGGGAAGTTAGGATAGAACAGGGATAGGCATTAAGTCGATCGCGATCGACCGGTGGACCGCTAAGATTTTGAGTTGACCTCTTTTACTAATACCTAAAACGCGAATATTAAAAGATAAATATTTATGGAACACCGACACCCACTAGACTGGAGAATCGGCTTTTCACAGTCAATTTGGCTGTGTTTACTTTTGCAAATCATTTGACCAATGCGTAGATGACACATGTACGTTCATTAGAAACACACGATAACGCCTAACACGTTCCATGCAGCTGTAGAAGAAGAAAGTGATCCCTGCGATGCCAGGAGCAGAAATGAATTTTTCTCCCCCGCCGACTGAAGGGAGGAGTAAATGTTGATGATCATCCCTTCCCGCGATAGCACGGGATTGGCTATTGAGGCATGGTCCACACATCCCGAGCTTCCACGGGATTGGGTTCTCTTGTTGATGCCATGTCCTGTGATTGGGTGGAACACAGCTGTGAACAAATTATGTACATACGTTGGTTTCAGATCCATCTATTCACGTATGTTCTCTGCACGCTGTATTGAATACGTTCACGCTGCACTGTCCAGAAGTAATCTGTCACATTTTAAAAGAGGGGTAAGAAATGTTGAAAAAAAGTGTTAAGAAAAGAAAGTCTGCAATTTTGATACCGAATGTCTACACCTACTTTACTGGGTGGACCGCAACACCTTAAAAATGCTAGAAGTAGCCGTACCCTGGAAATGTCTGCCCATGCCTGGGGTAGAGGGATGCCAGTTCAAGTGTCGTTTTCGTAACTTGACCGTAGTTTAAAATTAAGAGATTCATGTAGCTTTGCCGTGCGACGTCATTAAAACACTCACTCGAATGGAAGGGGATTAATATTTTTCTATAGAATCAAAGTAAAACGTAAAATAATAATATGATATATAATTATTTAAATTACATAAATTTGTAACATCGTTTTTTTCTTTTTGTAAATGAAGTAATGTGATATTTTACCAATATTCGGATGTATAAAGACTTTACAGCTTTACTTAACGGGATCTAAAACACTTCATACATTAAAATTAAAAGAAATTGAATTCAACGATAAATATTTTCAAATTTATCAGTGCGTCATAATTCTAAAATAATTTAAAATGCATTTTTCTTAAATATCATACATGCGTAGGACTTTTAAAAAAATTAATAGCGTACACAATATGGTGAACCCTAAGACACATTTATCGGAGAAAAATTGTTGAACAATATAACAAGTAACATCAGTAGTTATCATCTGTGACACGCCTTACTACAGTGCAGAATTTTTATCTCCACCACAGTAAGAACCAAATGACCGCAGAATCGATTTAAGAGAAAATTCTATATCGTTTTATCCAATATCGTGACTTCAGCAAGAAGCAGACATACTCGGAGCTATATGAACACGCACCTTCCGTAATGGGAATCTTATGCTCGACTTCATATAAGTGTATATGGATGTGCAAAATATATGTGAGTACCTAAAATATCAGATCTAGACACAAATACAGTAAAATACGTTTAATACGAAAACGCTTAGGTCAAAATATTGATTAACACAAAATAGTACAAAGGTCCTGACAAATAATTATTAATTTTCGCGCATTTTTTTCTCTTAACACAAAACAAAAAATATCTTAACATAAAACGATTCCCCTTCTGGTTATGAACAAAATCGGAAATCACTAGCCGAATTGGACTGTCCTACTCTATCATCGGAAAAATTCGTTTCTGAAGATTATGACAATGTGTGTACAGCAGTGCTTCGTAAAGTTTCAATATTTGCGACCCAATATTCAATCATAATTCACATCGCGGCCCCCTCTCCATAAAATAACAATTCAGCAGTACACTTTGACATTACAGCTACTATACGACTTAAACATCTATCGGCGTATATAAACGTCTCACTCAGTAAAGTGTTGATTCCCCTGGACGTATACATACGTTTTTCCGAAAGACGATATTTTCCGTGCACTGTTATCCACAAAATTATTCCGATGACGCTGGAAGGCAATAAAAGAACCTTCACAGTGTTTGAGAAGAATTTACTTATTTCCGAGGATTTACTTATTTATTCCTCCCCCCCCCCCTCCAATATATCACATACGCGCGTCTACGTGAAAAACGGGGGTGTTGGGGAGCGAATAGTATAACTTTAATTCAGCAGTTAGGAAATAATTATGAACCGAACAAATCATCAAGATATGTGTAACATTTTGTATATCATTTTATATATGACAAACGCATGGGGTCCTGGTAGTTACTAATGTTGTTCTTAATTTAGTATTGCTAAATTAACTAAAAAATACACATTTTGCAGTACTGATACCTTTATAATTGTATCAGTGTAAATGAGTATTTTTTTTACTATGCGAGAATGTATTTTGTTTGTTTACTTTTAAAAAATCAATATTTTTCTTAAATAATCTTTTGTTTTCGACTTTTTAATATGCTCACCCCCTCGTAAAGTTATCACGCCCCCCTAAGGGGGGCGCCCCACAGTTTGAGAACCGCTAGTGTACAGGTTCAATTTCATGGTGGACAAAGATATTTTGAAGTTTTGTTCAAAGCTCAAAAATATCATAGATGCATATTCTGAAGACGAAAATGAGATGGGTAATGCAGCTCTTGTTTCTACGTCATGCAAAATGGGGAACATCATGAAAACTATGCACAATTATTCAGACGTGCATTCCACACAATCATGAAAGGAATATCTATATGGACGACAACGAACAATTTGTAAACAATTTGATGCTTAAAGGATATTTCAAAGAAAAATATCAGATTATTTTACAAAAACTCAAAAAAAAAATTTTTTTTTCAAAAAATAAACTTGATAATTGTTCATTAAATTCCATTAAAGTCTCGTGAACGTTTTTGTTTCTTTGATTTTTATTAAATACATGCATATATACATTTCTAAGTAAATAAAGTATATTCTAATAAACTTATTTTGTTTAATTATATATATATATATATATATATATATATATATATATATATATATATGTCGTGTTTCCGAGTAACAACAAGCCATTTTGTAAAAACAATTTTTATTCAACGAAACATTTTAACTTCTGATTGCTAGGAGAGAAACGGACACGAGTTTTGTATAAGAGTCTTGGTAGATGTTTCTCAAGTACACTTCTTATTGAAGATATATATTTGAAAGCTAAGCATGACATACGAGGTAATAAAAATTAAGGGTCGGGTATAAAAGTTCTGTTTAGGGCCATATATTCTTCAATCTAGAAGTGGGTAATCAATTTAATACTTAAAGATGCAACGGAAAATAAAAGTTAAAAGTTGTCTAGGGATTTAATTTTAGATCTAATTTAAATATACTTATATATATATATATATATATATATATATATATATATATATATATATATATATATATTTGCAATGCGCTCTATTTTTATTTCAAATGTTTCTTATATCTGTGGGGACCTAGTGGTCACGGTTACGAGTTCATGGTCGGCGAATCATAAGTTCGAGCCACAGTGCCAATAAAGATATACTGTGCAGATGCAAGGATGCACTCGTTAAATCAGTTTTTGCCCAAGTCCTCCCATTGAAATGGTCTGAAGTTAGAAGAAACGTGGCAACTCAGGTGTCATTCTCGGCACTTGAACTTGGCTCAAAATTACGTGTTCCATTACCGATATCCATCGTGTTGCTTTAATGTGTGACTTTAATTAACACTCCAATATTTTTTGTGGTAATTTTTTTCTACAGTATGTGGTAACATTCGGTTACCCCTTACATACGAACCCTCTTGTCTACCTGTAAACCCGGCTAGATGTGTAGAAGGAGCTAAATAATCCACAAACATTATTTCTAAATTAATTTGATTTATTAATTCTTATTCACAATTATTAAACGAGTACAGAAGTGAGATTCGATAACTGGGGTATATTACTACAGACCCTCAACTGAATCTAAGATAGCTTAAATACGCTCAATTACAACTACGTCGCACACTATTAATTAGATTCTACTTAATCAAGAACACAGTACCAGAACCTTTAATGCATTGGATCCTACACGGGAAACTTCAGGCACTTTATTTGGCTTGATCAAATGACGATGGCTCCACGCTCTGTAATCTTTAACTAATTCTCAAACTTATGATACTCCTATTTGCACACCTCCAACGTACCAACTCCAGCGTGTCAACAATTCACTTCCTTTCTTACTTTCTTTCTTTCTTACATTCTTTCCCTTTTTGCCAACTCGCGAAAACCGAATTTATATAATATACCTCATTTATACATAAATCACGTTCGCTTTCTCGAGGAAAATTGGTTGAATTAAATATTTTGTTTAAAGAGATGAGAGGATATTATAGGAACCGCGTATAGATCCGTCACAAGTAGTATAATAAATAAACCAAAAATGGGCTATTTACATGATTTTCATAATTTTGTGCATTATTTCTAAAAGTATAAATTTACGGCTCTTGAAACAATTATGGAATTAATACGTGGAGAAAAAAATGCCAACGTATCCAAAAAAAAAAAAATGAATCTAATGATTAAGTTCTCAATTATTTTTTCATTCTTATTCTGACTGTAAGCAAAAATGGTATAAGACCACTAGAGGAATATTTTCATAATTTTAAAAATTTCATTAGGGCACTGATTTATCTTCCAATTACTTCAGTCTGAAGCTTTCATTCCATAACTTTTCCCATCAGGTTTTCGAAAGAGAAGAAAAAGAAATATAAAAAAAAATTATACAATGTGTGCCATATCAAAAACCATTTAATTCCGAAAACTTTTTTTTTTCATTCGAATTCTTCGCAGTGTTCTTGAGTCACAGAAATAATCCAAAAAAGACTATCCTAGACTACCTTGGGCAGGACTCCAGGACGGACGAAAAAGGGGATAGGCGCCAACACCCAGGCTATAAAAAGAATCGAGAAAATTTGGATAATCACGAATGTTTGACAGATCGATTCCCGTAGGCGCTCGAGACAGAACTTGATTCTCAGTCCTATTTCGTGATCAAAATGCAGATTCTACGTCCTAGAGTAGAAACATCTATCCTTATTGGATGCTAAATTCGGAACAAAAATGTTACTTTTTATCGTGAAGAATTTGCATCTATGTAAATTCAAATGATTTTTCGTATATTTTTATTGTTATTTTTGAAAGTTATTTGAAGTAGATGAAAAAATAAGTTATCGTATTAAAAGTAAGAGAGAAATTCTTTTTTAAAAGTGACTTGGAATAAACGTTTTTCTTTTAGTAATAATATTAAAAGATGACCTATATATATATATATGAGAGAGTAAAGTTTTGTGGAAATCGGATAGTTTAATAAATCTTATATATTATGCAGTATAAATTTCTGTTAAGGATTCCCTGTATGTTTCTTTTTTCTTTATACACAATAAACTTCGCTTTTATTCGTAGGACCATAAATTTTTAGTCACGTAAAAATCCTGAAGCGTTAATCTGAAAGAGAAAAAATGTAAGAAATCAAGAGATTTTCAATAAAAGGAAAATAAATATGAAGGAATTTATGTATAATACAATAAAAGCTTTCAAATTAAAACTTTATCACTATGTTACTTTCTTAATATGTCTCCCTAGTATCTCTCTCACAGCCACTATCTGTCTCTTTTAATATCTTTCTTTATTTAATTATCTCTCCCTTTAATTTTCGTACTCTTTTTGTTTTTTTAGAAGAATTATTTTTAATTGCAATGCAATTAAATTTCTGCAAGAAAAATGTTGTGAATCTAGTGAAATGTTGTGTGTTGAAAATAGAAAAAAATTGAAAATTATATAAAGACAATTCATAACAAACATTCGACAAAAAGTTTGTGAAAAAAATAGCTTTGGAAACTTTTTTGAATATGTATTTTCTTGATTGTTAAATAATTGAATATATAATTCATTCATTTGTTTTAAATTATTAAACAGGCATATATATATATATATATATGGGCGTGATGTTTTGAAGACAACATCAATCTTTTGTAAAAACAGTTTTATTCAGCGATCAATCGACATGTCTGTCACTGAGAGAAAACGGTTGTCAAGTGAAGATTTTATTTGGGCTGATACTTATGTCCAGAACTGTGTGTGTTAGTCTTTTTAGTATAGGATTTCGATTTAAAAGTGAAGGGTGACTTATGAAGGCGACAAAAAATTATGAGTTGGGATTAAAGGTGTTTTGCTTGGAATATCTGATCTGAGAAATAATTGGGTGTTTAATTTAAGACTTGAATATGTTACAGAAAATAAAAGTTAAGTGGTAAATAGAGATTTTGTTTTAGATCTAATTTAATAATCCTTACATGTATATATAATTTTATAACATTCTATTAAAAATTTACCTTATGCAGTTTAGCATACAGCAGAATACTACTTTAATTTAATTTAACTAAATAACCCATGTTTTTTGATAATTTAACATACTCTGTAATATATAACATGATTCCTTATTAAAATGATACATCCTAAATTCATACATAGCACATTTGAAGTTTAATTTTTTTTTTTACAAAATATGATAAGAATTTATTTTAACGATGAACAATACTATTTTAAATAGCATTAAAAAGGAATATTAAACCTTGAAGAGCAATCGATAATTTAACGCAATGTGTACTTATCATAGGGAAATCACGGGGAGACAAATTATTGATTTTCGTGAGAAGTACTCAGTTTAAAAGTATATTTTATTGCCTAGATGTATCTATTTATTAGAAAAGAAAATGCCATTTTATTTGTCTGTTTAACTTTTAGAGATCTTGAAAATTTAATTCTGGCTCATATAAAATTATAAATAGGAAGTTGGAAACCGATGCCTTATATATATAAAATCTCTTTTTTATTAATTTCTTTTTATCTTCATTGTCTCTCTCTCTCTCTCCCTCTCTCTGCCTCTCTCTCTCTCTCCCTCTCTCTCTCTCACCATCAACCATTCAGTGGAGACTCTTTTTAAATACTTCTTTCTTTCATTAGTTTTAGATTTAATAATTGGATATTGAACTCATATTTTTTTAATTGACGCTGATTTTTCATTCACTTTTCGTTAATATAAAATCAACTTTTAATTTAAAATATCTATTTCAACATCTAACTATAGGTATTATACAATTAAATTAAGTCTCTTTTTCTCTATATTAATTCTATATCTTTTGAAATTTACTTTGAAGTTCATATACTCTTTTCTTTACGTTCTCTATATAATTATATTTATCCAATCACTAATTTTAAATTTTATTTCTTTCTATTTCAAACACTTTGCTCTATGAGTTAATACACATTTTATTTTAGTATTTAATTATATATTTTGTTTCTTTTCTAATCAATATGTCTCCATTTTTTTAAAACTATATTTACATTTTTATTCCGATTTTATTACTAGAATTAAAGTTATACAATAGCAAATGATAATTCATTTTTTGCAATCCTAATATCATATAGAACCTATTCTACAATTAAACCCTTGTTTTCAACAAGCTTTTTAAAAAAATTTTGAATATACTATAAATTTTCTCTCATTTACTACTATTATTTAACCTCTCTCATAAATAAAATAAAATAAACCAGCTATAAATTTAAATTGTTTCTCTACGAATTCAAATTAGTTATAAAACGCTCCAATTGAAATAAAACATCTTAAGGCATCTTCCGAATTGTTCTGAAACATACATCTCGCATAGGTGATTCTCATTCTTTCTTCCTTTAACCAATCCAATTACCATTGTGATATTCCTAATTACCTGAAAAAAAAGTCTTTGATGACCCAAAGTCCTCTACGTAATGAGCTTTAATGCTCTTGACCCTGCTCTTGGTAGAAGTAAAAATTTGCATCCTCCGCCGTCGTTATTGCGGGACTTTGAAGACTGTCCCACGACTATCAATAGGCGTTGCCGTGCGTGACAGAGCCGTTGCCAGGCCTACCCCCTTACCCACCGTTGCAGGTACAGTTAGGGAAAGGAAAAACTCTCACAAAACTCGCCGTGCCTTTCGCTCGTAGCACAAGGCCCATCTGGATCTAGGACAGCAGGGAGTTCGGGTGCATTTTTTCAAATTGTTTAGAATTCGAAGTTCTAAATTTTCGGAGGATTGTGATTGGTCGAAAATTAGAAATGGAGAATTCGAGAGGCCCGGCAGGTATAAAGGAAAGATGGCGTGGTGATTGATATGTAAAATAGATTCGTGAGATTTGCATGAGAGGAAAACTAATTGAAATTCTTGAGGTGAGCATCGCTAGTTCAAGACTTCGTAAGTATGTTGGAGGAATGTGTTGTCAAGGTATGAGTTTTTTCGAAACTGTCTAAATTCATAGTTGAAAAGGCTTTAATGCAATTGTTATATTAAAATACATTTGCTCAAGATTTTGTTTGTATCTCGGAACAATATACATGAAGTTCGAAATTAAAACTGATTACAAATCAGAGAACTTAAAAAACTGTATTTCGAAAATCGTATTTCTGAGAATGAAAGAATTATCTGTGAAGATAAAAGTTAATTTGAATCATAGATTTGTGCATCGACCTGAAGAAGGTTCGTTAAATTTATCAAACCAAGAATTTCAAAAGATATAAATTTTTCGAGTGATTGTGTGTATCGTGGTGAAAAAAAAACTAAACAGCCTACATTCGAAGTGTTTCTTTCGCAATCTCTTTATTGATTGAGAAATATTCAGTATTTCCTATTACACAAATCAAAATGTTGAGAAATGAATCTCTGTTGAATTTGTATGTCAGCCAACGTAAAGAGCGCGCTTCAAAAATATATTCAAAGGTTAGAATAATTCTTTCAAAACTTATAAGTAGGTATACGTAGCGAGATTAAAAATAATTTTTCCCCCATTTTCATAAAAAAAAATTATTAAAAAACAATAAAAAATACCTACTTATAAAATATGAACTATAAAACTGAACATATTTGACTACAGAAAATATTTCTTATTACAGTTTATAGTTTTATTAGTATTTTAGAAGCTTATACCGATTGCTTGGTAAAGGTGCTAAAAGCTTTTCTATTAGTAGACAAATATACTATCGTCATTTTTAATCGTATTTTCAAGTCTTCAAATTTATATCCAATATTTGCTTTAAAGCACATGAACTTTAGTTATATTGCACAACATATTATTAGTAATAATTTTAGAGCATTTTGAAGATTAAATATTCAAACATTTATCGACAAGCATTTCATTTGTATATAATACTTCTAAATTTTAAAGGCTTACTGTGATAAAGAATATTTTTCAGGCTTTATATTCATATTTAGATTGCCAAATATGAGTCTTAATATTTCAAATAAAGTGCCATTTTTATTCTTTTGAATGGTGCTTAAGCAACTGTTTATAAAGATGCACATTTTCTTCAAAATCAAACTGTTTTCTTTAAGTAATATATGATACAATTTTTTAAATAACCGAATTGTATACCTTGTATAATTACTTTTTCTCAGTCTACTTATAGATTTATGGAAGATTAATAACTTTTCCAATTTACTTTAATAACCGCTAATATTTTACAAAACGCTTAATATTGAAAAAGTATCGAATAATTTTTTTTAACTCTTCTTCGAAACAGATTTGAAAATACACTTTTCTCTTTAGCTTATTTAAAGCATTTGTTCTCAGACTAAATTCCTTCCTTCTGAATTTCTTGAAAGCACCTCCTTAATGAACTGTATATCTTATCCAAGCACTAGAACTATTCGACACTACTTCGTACTTTGTACAATTTGCTTCTCTAATAATCTACTTAAGAAAATTTCTTGTATAAGATAATCAAAAAATAACGTATAGATAATATAAAACGAAGCATCAAAAAACCAAGATTTAAAAAGGATAAACACAGGACAGGAGTCCGAGAACCATTGCCACCTTATAATTTTTAAGGAAAGTAAAATATTTTGGGCAAAAATTGTTTGAGCAAAACAACTCTTCGAGAAACATCTTCATTCTCAATATTCCTGCAAAATATAGCACTTGCTCTCGTTTATATTTACGAGAATCATTGTTGCTTAATCCGTCTGTTTTCCTTAATAAGCACTTGACCTCGTTTTCGTACGAGACTCATTGCTGCTTTTTAAAAATTAAGAAGTTAGAAATATCTCCTGTAAAGAAACTCGACTCTTAACTTGAAATTTAAGGAGAGTCAGATATATGATAGATAACAAATTTCACGAAAGAGACTAGAATATTTGAGTATTAGCAGATACAAAAAATTAACAAGAAAATCCAAACACTTCTTGATTTTGAATCAATAAGGTTATTATATCTCCGAACTTTTGTAAGCTCAAGTTGATTCAGAGATACAAAATCAATTCTCTAATTCAGAGAGCCGTTTTTGTCTAAGCATAAATAATTTGAAAATCGCAGAAAGTATTTGAGCAGGTTCGAACGCGTGATTCACTTCTGCGTTTCTTAAGAAATTCAATAAAATTTAGAATATAGAGAAAAAGCACTTGCCCTCGTGTTTGAACGAGAATCATTGTTGCTATTCTTTAAAAAAGCTAAAGATTCTAAATACTTTCATTCTAGAGCACTTGACCTCGTAGATATACGAGAATCATTGCTGCTGCTTAAGAAGAAAGCTAATTGAATAGTTTTATTACAAGCACTTGACCTCGTAGATATACGAGAATCATTGTTGCTAAAATATTACTCACAGAAATTTCGATCTAAAAGTCAAAACTATTTTCTCCAATTAATACTAATATGAATCGCATAAATAAGCATATAAACTGTGAAATAACTTTTTAAATAGTTTGAAATAACGTATTCCCTACATTTTTTCACAAATTAACCATTTGTAAAAGTTCCAAGGAATTTTCCTAAAAAACACTCTGCAACGAAATTTTACCACAACTACTACCCAAAAATAAAACATAGCATCAGCTTCTAATTGCAATAAGTAATAAAAACAACCAATGTAATCGATAACTTACTGATATGACTCAAATATTCAAGCCTGTTTGAATGACTGAAGATCTACGATGAGTTCAAAAGAACGATTCAAACGAGTTTTTATGTTTTGTGTTCGAAAAACGTTACATCTCTCTGACTTCATCTACAAAACCAAATGATGCATCTCAAAAGTAAGCGTTGACTTTGAATTCAGATATCTCACGTAATCTTTTCACTACAGACTTGTAGTAAAGCGAATAAACAGTTGTAGAAGGATTAGCTTAAGAGTTAAGTGTGAAATATCTATCTTATCTACTACCGACAATCCAAACCTAAAGCAAGATGTCGATGAATGGCCTAGACAACAAAAACAGAAATGCAATTCCTTACAGGTAAGATATCATTTGTAATATTATCAATTCAATAATAATAACAAGAAATTTTAATTTTTAATTAAAAAAATTACTAATATTGATGAAGAGTAAGTAGTTTAAGTCTATAAACGTACATAATTTATATAATTAACTTCAATGAGCATAAATTTTTGTGTAAAGAACGAAGTTCTTCAATAATTTAAATAAAAAGTAATTTTTGAATATGTTTTTTCGAAGAAAACAAATTAAGATATATTTAAAGAGATAGAATTTTATTGTATATACTAATATAAATTGTAGCATATCCAATGCCAGTTAGATTACTGAAATATATTCAGTTGAGAATGTACTATCTGGGGTTAGAGTAAATCCAATTAAACTGAATGTGTGTGTGTGTTAATTACCAAATATTCAATACATTATTGTAAGCATATATTGATAATTAAATAATTTATATATAATTTTAAAAAATTAATGATTTACATTTAAAAATTAAAAATCAGTTGTGTTAAATTGAAAATTTTAAAAAATTTATAAGGTATAAAATATTGAAATACGTTTTATTTTAGTACAATACACGATTTTTCTCAGCATATTGTTATCATGATTACTTTTTCTGAATGATGTTGATAAAATTTTGTTTTGTTACCAAAATATTTATTCAAATCTAAACCGCAACACAAATTCTGAATACTTTTTTATGAAAAAATATAAAAAAATAGTGTAGAAAGGTTGTATATAATCCATGTCCGATATTTATGAAATTTTTTAAAAAAATTTAAATAAGAACTAATTAAAAGGGAATACATTTTTTTTTTACCAGTATTAAAAAATTTGAATAGTTTTTCGATTTAAAAAGGTTGGGAAATCAATTCCCTCCTCCACCCCCTTACAAATTTTTCTATCTCCGATTCTAAGCCGCACTCGATTTTCAATAACATTAACATTGGAAAAAAGTGCGACTTAGATTTGATTAAATAAGGTACTTATAGATTTTATATCTTAAATTTTTTAAAATACATTTTAAAAGCTAGTTTATTTCCTGCTCATCAAATGAGATTTTTAAAAAAAAAATTAAGGAAATGTAAGAATCCGAGATGATTTTATTTATTCTAAATTGAAGTCTTACCAATAGCTTATGATCAGAAGTATACATCATATACTATATCATTACTAATTATAACATTTTTCTTCATCTGTGCATTTATATATTTATTTTTTCCATGTATGTGCCTAATATTCAACTATATTAGAAGTATACATTTAAAAGCGCTTACAGATATGTGAAAAATAGATTCTACAATTTTTTAAGTTTTAAAATAAGTTATTTTTCTACAAAGCAATTTTTAATGTAATGCTTATTGAAGCTCAAGGGATAAAGCAATTCTAGAGATCACAAGAATTATCCTTGAATTAATCTAAAATTTATTCAGGAATGAGAATAATAAATTCAAATTGTACAATATATATTTCACAGCGTTGAAATTTTTTAAAAAATAAATAAATAATTGCATTAAAATTCTACAAACCTTAATCTGTGTTGCTACTTAAAAAAAACTGAAAACTACATTTTTATAGCTAAAGATTAATCAACAATAAAATTTTTTGAATAACATAAGCAATTATCTACTAAAGGAATTTGTAAGGTTATACTTAAAGCTATTTATAAGAAGAAGAAAAAAATGTGTTTTATGTTTTCTGATCTTACACCTAATTCAAAAGCAATAAGCAATAAAAAGCAAACCTTAAAAATAGAGAAAATTTTAAACAATAATTCTCTTTATTTTTCAAATATCAAAACTTTGAACTTCAGGAAAGTTTTTTGGGTTTTCTTACAATGTTTTATCAACGATCTACAAGTATGTATCAAACTAAAAATGAGGCTAATAGTAGTAATTTGTGTATAACCGTTCGCATTGCTTAAATGATTTTCCGCCGGTTATGGTTGAAAGATTCACGCCCCCCTCCGTTAGAATGTGATTCAATCATTGCGAAAGAAGCAGTTCACGCCTCATTTTGCATCAACCTACACCGAGAATTAATGATTTATTTCCCTTTGTTAACTGAACCTTACATGCAGTTTTCACATGAAACAACAGTATTCGGAAATGGAATCCGTTTCGGACCGCTGGTGGTTTTTACTTATTCCACACTATCTACCTATGGTCAGTCGTGTGGGTTTTATTTTCTCCATTGCATTTTTTGAAATCAGTTTGCTTAAAATGTTTTGGTAAAATAGTATTTTAAACATTTTTTTTTTATGAATCTATGAAAACTACAAAGTATCTTAAAATTATAAAAATATCTGAAGTCTTAGAAAAAACTAGAAGTGAGATACTTCTGCAATAAGTATACACATCCAATGTTGAGTGTTTTAAACTTCCCTATTTATGAAGTGTGTTTTGATCTTGTATTTTATTTACTGCCCTTTCTTATGGACATAAAAACAACCTTTTCGTAGTTATCTAGGAAGAAAGGCGCAGATAGAATCTGTAAATGGTTGTTTTTCACCTTTAACGCCTTATTCGCAGGAAAGCCTGAAACACTCCAGATATAAAGCGAGGGCATGGGATCCAAAATGTAAAAAAAAATACCGATAAATACAATCGTTTTTAAAATACTCTTCAATGAACAATTACTATGAAACTACAAGAAGAAAACTTATCCCAAAGTTCCTTTGCTTAAAAATATTTTAAAACGTTCTTAAGGTTAATTTTTTTAAAGAAACTTACTATGAAGTTCTTACTATGAAGTAGTACATGGTTTTTTTCAGAAAGTTCATTCATGGTAGTCCTTATAAACATTTTGTAGAGATTAAAATTTAAAACCCAAATTTACCATATCGAATATTGAGATCTAAGAATGAAATTTACATCATTCTGTAGTTTCTCGTGGAATAGTTTAATAGGAACGTTTAAGAGAAAAGTACAAGCCATGATGTTGTTTTAGTTATTCCAGAAGAATCAGTAATGTGGGATCAACTGCAAATAAAACTTTTTTATGTTTGAGGATATGTAATCAAACCAAATCATGCCATCGTGCCCTAAAAGATTCCGTTACTTTCTTTCAAATAGAAAACGTTTTGTGACATAATTGAAAAATATTGTCTGAGATAAAATTTCAAAAGAACTATAAAACAATCTTTTGCTATTTTATTTCATGAATAAAATAAATTGAAATGTTGAGGTATAAAGCAGTTTTTGAGTAATTTAATTGGAACTAATTAAATTCAAAATAACAATTGAGCCAATAAATTAAAATCAGCTCCTATATATTTCTTACAATACATTTTATTTTTTAAAAATATTTCTGAATTCTAAAATAATTTTAAAAGAAGTCATAGCGGAGGAAGACAAATAGATTTTTGCATCGAGACAAGATTCTAAATTCAAGCTCAATGTGTTTCTAAATTTGCAAAGTTTAATAGGAATACCAATAAAAAAATGATTTCTATTATCAAGGGAAATAAAAAAAAAATATTTTAATTAGGGAGTAATTGTTATTCTTTTTATGCTTTCAGATAATTACTGCGTTTTAAAGTGTGCATTGCACATGTGTTAAGAGTAACAATTTTAACGCAATATAACTTTCTTAATTTGCATTTATAATAATTGCATAAATAAAATTAAATATTTTGGCTCATAATTCAAAAAAAAAAAAAAAAAAGGAAAAGTGAGGGGATTTTTTATAAATTTTACAGTTATATATTATATCATGTATTAGCAAAACTTCTTTCTTAAAATTTAACAGATTTTATAATTTCAAGTTTTTTAATTTGGAACTATTCCAAGAATTATGTTTTTAATTCTGCTCTATTTCTTTCATTTTTTGTTTATTTCTTCCCAAAGTGAAATACAAATGCAAAACGAAGGGAAAAATCAATTCTTTTGATTAATGAACGTGGTATACGAGCATCAAATCTCTAAATTTTTGCCAATTTTTCAAAAATATCACATCGAAGTAATTATAATTTTTAGATTTATTGCGCTTAATCATCTTATCCACCCTCCCCCTATTTTGCAACTCCTAACGTAACAGAGAAATATAGTTACATTAATTCAAAAATAAACTCCAGAGCCAAAAAACTTCAACACACTAAAATAACAGTTTAAAATAAACAATTTAACTTTTCCTTCCCTATTCGCTCATCTTCAATAATATCCCCAAAGTATTTTCGAAACTGTACACTAAATATATGAATATGTCACAATAATCATAGTCCTTTGATGGATTACATGTTAAAAAGTCCCCGCTGTAGCACAAATTCCATCGATTGACCCGCAAAAGGGTTTATCCGTGCTAAAATGCCGTTGATTGGAATCACTTAACAGTCGCGAAAAGTAAGCCGTGCTTGGTTCAATGCCAGATTTTTGTTGTTGTCTAGGTAACGCACCCCGTAAACAGACCCGGTCGACCGTCTGTCTACCAGGGCTGCATCCTGGACATAAGACTGCTAAGCAATGCGGAAGATTACTGCTCTGTAAGACACCACACTGACCTAACGATTTTTTGCAGATTGTTACAGCAGTGGCTTTGCACGAACGTTTCGAATTTGGAACTTTTTTTCGGTTTTAGAATGTGTCTGGGATTGTTACTGCGAAAATGTGTGTTTCATTCTTGGCATTGTAGCAAGTGCTTTAGTTAATTTGTCTGCGTAATGAGTATGGAATTTTTAATTTCGGAATGGGGCACTTTTTGCAGCGAAAATAGTATTAACTACCAAGTATTTACTTGCTAAAACCCTTTGCTCCGATTTTCGCCGAATTTGCCGTAATGCTGTTTATTATTTTATTTTGTATTATTTACTTAAGTAATTCTATAACTCGACATTATTTGTCGCTCTTGGGTGGGGCAGTGATACAGTCTATAATTCAATTAAGCAATTGCTTTCTCACCACACAAGCTATTTGTTTACCATCATACAAGTAATTTATTTTGCATCTCACACAGGAGTCTCTCTTTTTTTTTTTTCATTTCCTCTACAAAGATTTCTAGTGAGCAAGGTAGTGGAGCGATCAAGGTCGCGAACTAGTGGGTGATGTTACAGAGTCAGGGGTTCAATTCCGGTACCATTGAAAACCTACCCTGTAGGAGGGGCTGATGTACGTTAAAATTATCGTGGCTCAAAACTCTCCCGATGCAATATTGTGGTAGCTTGGAGAAGGGGTGCAAGCTCAGGTGTGTCCCTCGACCGTGACTATAGAATAAACATATGTGTATACAAACCCTATGATCTTCAATATGTTACTTTTTAATGGAAATTTAAGCCATTTTTCATAGGGTTTTGCTCTTAAAATGTAACTTTTCGTTAACGTTATCTAAAATTAACCCCTTTTCGATGCTTAATAAATGAGCTTTACTTACTTTGCCCATAATACCAAAAAGTATAAGTTCTGCAGATTCAGAATTTATAGCAAGGGTGGGTGGACTTTTCAAGTATACGGGCTACTTCTAAAGTTTTTAGTATTGTTGTCCTTCGTGTAATGTAAGAGTGGCCAATTTGTATTAAAATTGCAGATTTTCTTTTCTTATCTCTTTTTTTCGACTTTTTAATTCTCTTTTAAAATATGACAGATTACTACTAGACAATGGAGCGTGAACGTATTCAATACAGCGTGCAGAAAATATATGTGAACAGATGGATCTGAAACCAACGTATGTGCTCAATTTGTTCACTGCCGTATACCACCAGATTGCAGAACATGACACCAACAAGAAACCACTGTCCCGTGGAAGCTCGGAATGTGTGAACCATGCCTCAATAGCCAATCCCGTGCTATCACGGGAATGGCTAGTCATCAACATTTTTTTCTTCCCTTCAGTCGGTGCGGTGTGAAAAATTCATTTCTACGGCTGGCATCACAGTTATCGCTTTTTTCCACCACAGCTGCAGTAAACGTGTTAAATGTAATCATGTGCTTCCACTGAAAGTACATATGTTGTCTACACATTTATTGAATCATTCGCTTAAGTAAATACCGTCGAATCGACTGTGAAAAGCCGATTCTTCAGTCTAGCTGGCGTCGGTGCTCCATAAACATGTATCTTTTAGTATTCGCGTCTTAGGTATTGGTAAAAAATTGGTTACCCCAAAAAGTTTTGATGGTCCACTGGTCGATCACGATCGACTCAATGCCCACCCCTGATTTATGATAATGAGAAATTTATCAGGAAGAAAAATTTCCTTATGTTTAAATTTATTTTCGGCTATTAGTTTTATTGTAAACCAATTTTGCCATGCGTATTTACTTTCAATATTCAATCTCTGATTTTTTTTTAATTTTTAAAGATTCTTTTTATACTAATTTCACAGACTTATAGCACAAAAAATTATTTTTATTAGATTCTAAGTTGAAAATTTTATTCTCGGCGAAAATGAACAGTCCCTTAATACAAGTTATACTATCATTTTTTTTTTTGTACTTTCTTTTTTTGTAATAAATTTTTCTTGCTTAAATTCGGAATCTCCTGTAATTTATTAAATATTTTGCAGTTGCTTATTTATTATGTGTGCGTTAATCTTCAGAAAACTTTGTAAAGAATTTCAGAGGTTTACAAATATATTTATCGAACACAAACATTCTTAAAATTTTATCGATAAAAAATATTTGCGCGTTCTTATAAATAACGTCATTCTATTCCAAAGTTATTTTCTTTTTGTAAAAAAACACGACTTTTTCGCCTCGCGCGCGCGCGGTGGAAGGCATTCATTAAATGGAAAATTCTTTAGTCAATTTTTGAGCCTTAATTATTAAGTATTATTTCCGCAAAACTGAACAATGTTTACATTCCAAAAATCGCTCTTGTGACAAAGAATCAACCCACATTCTCTAGGCCAACTTTTATAGTCAGTGAAGCCTCTTATTTTGAGGAACATTTTTCCTCCCAGTCGATAACGACTTTTTAAGACCGATCATTGCAAGACTATTAGATTTTTCTCAGTAACTGCATTTTTTTTTGGACAAAATACCGAGATTTAGTAATGTAAATGAACGTATCTTTTAAAACTCTTTTATAAAGCATAATTTCTTTTATTTTTAGGGATAAAGTAGGTCGAAACAGATTCTATATATAGAAGCATAACTATAAAATAAGTGGTGGAAATAAATATTGTATTAAAATGTGTGTGTGTGTGCGTGTGTTGTTTATATATTGTATATATATATAAGTGAAGGGGGCACCACTGCATGCGCCGTGACACGTATCACAGCTGGTTTCGCACGGAAGCGAGAGAACGAGATAGACCAAATCTACAGAGAACGGATACGACGTATGACGAACTTTTCAACCATTAGGCAACTACGCGCGGCTAAATGTTTTAATTTTATTATTGTTTTTATTTGTTTGATTTTTTTATTATTGTTAAAATAAACAGTTTTATCAGTTCATTATTAGTAATCTCTAACTAACAACCCACATATCAACATTACATATAAATATTTATATCAGTTCTGGAAAGTTTAACTTAAAAATTAAGATAATAGTAAATAAAAATAGAGCGAACTCCTTATACTACCGCGTTGGGATATTAGGGTGAATAGGACTATTTAAAGATGAGTGACATGCCTGTCATCAACTTCAGGACTTTTTCTGCCAACTTCGGATGGCTCAGAAGCAGCTCCCTTGACCACGCCTCTTTGCCACATCCTCTCAACCAATCAGGTGAGTCTGTTTCATCCAGGCCCCTCAACATCAGGCTACATTCAGTTCTTCAGATATGGGATGGAGGAACGCTTCGCGTTCCATTTCCCAGGGACCTTCAGCGTCGTTTTATGTAGATACGAGAATTAGCGAAATGAGGAATGTTTTGCCAGTTCCACCTGGTTCATCCAAAAAAAAAAAGAATCCCCCTTGTCCTACCGAAACTGCGATCATAAATGGCTCTTTGTTCCTCAGTCAATAGTGGAACATTGCGAGTAATAATCGCTACCATTTCTACATCAGTTCACGATTCATTTCGGTGTTCATTAAAGTAGATGTACTTCGATTTGGCGAATGCATACCGAAATGACTAAGAGATAAATTAGCAATGATTATGCAAATATCCTCGATAGCAATTAAGGCTTCAGTGTATATAGCGTCGCTGAATGTTATCGTTAGATCGTTGAGCCGTGTACGACGTCAATGCAATATATCATCAGTCATTGAATCTTTGTGATTATCCACAACGCCTCTGCTTAGGCTGGGAAACATGCAGTCAACACAATAGCATATAGTAGACGAATTTGTATTGCTGAACAGTTCAATGCTGCTTCAGAAAGCATATAGTCCCACTGGTTGTCGTCTCCAGCGTTTATACGTTTGATACTGCTGCCATTCACTTTACGTATATCTTGAAATGACAATGGGTCGGTGAGATTAGCCAACAACAGTCGCAAATAAAAACACTCAGTCTGCCTTGGATTGACTGTAAATACTTGCCCCAAGGTTTTTGATTTGAATAAACCGGGACATGTAGCATTCGGTGGGCCTTTCTTGCGGGGCCTCTATTTTTTGTTAGAGCCTATGTGAAATAGCGTGGTACTTCTGAATAGAGTAGTTTTCATGCAAAAGCACCAAAAGCATCTGCACGATTACACAATCCAAAAAATTCGGTGAGTGTATTTTTTGGTGGAATTGCAAGCATTTTTTTAAAAAAGAGTAAAAAAAATATTTTGTGAGTATTTAATTTATTAAATCATGATTTTAAAAGAGCAAAGTATGAACTTTTTTAGTTCAGACGGTTTACTCGTCATAATTTTAAGAAATCTGTACATAACGATTTAAAAATTGCGATTAATGTGATTTACATAAAACACAATACCCTTTACTTAAAAAGGTATTAATTTAAAGCAATACATTTAAATGTATTGCAAATAAACATTTGAAATAATAATAACGGAGTAAAAGCGATTAAGTTTTTTGCAAATATTTTAGGTATTTTGTTTTATAAATGGATGTAATATATGAATCTTTGAATTAAAGGTATGTACAAAAAATGGGGAAAAAAGATAAACTTTTCTGTGGCATTTCTTTTTACTCACCAAAATATTCGTATTTATCTCGGATAATATTGTTCCACACATCGCAAAAA
Source organism: Trichonephila clavata (assembly GCA_019973975.1). Taxonomy (NCBI): domain Eukaryota; kingdom Metazoa; phylum Arthropoda; class Arachnida; order Araneae; family Nephilidae; genus Trichonephila; species Trichonephila clavata. The sequence continues at coordinate 1,798 of BMAO01019177.1, read as the reverse complement.
GTTTCGTGAGATTATTTTTATAAATAACAAAGTTATTAAATATTTAATTAAAAGTTTGAGTATTTTTTGAAAAATCCTAAAAAAAAAGTTTTTGATACTTTATTTTTTTAAACGAATGATTCTAAAAGAGAAAAGCATGAACTTATTTAGTGTAGAATATCATTTTAATAAAACGAAAATAAATTCATACGCAACAATTTAGAAACCATTTTCATAAAAATGCATTAACTTTGACTCATTTATAAAAGTCGTAAAAAATACATACATTACTACATTGCAAAAAAAAATTATAACGCATCGTGGGGAAGTAAATGATATTTTCGTTTCTATAATTATTTTTTGTCTGAGTTTCATAGAAACAATTAAAATGTGAAAAAAGTCGGAACTTGACTCCGCTGAAATTTATATGACGTTCGGCCGAATAAACAACACAGGGGTAAAACGGTTACGCTTTTTAAGGTTTTTAGTTAATATCTTTTCAACTAATTGCAATATCGGAAAGAGAAAAACAGTTTACGTCTTATTCTGAGACCTACTGAATATACGCAAAAAATTTCATAAGAATCGGTCTAGCCGTTTCGGAGAAGTTTTGTTACAAACACTGTGACACGAGAATTTTATGCATCAAATTTATCTTGTTCAAATTTTCAATCTTAATAGAATTCTTTCTATTCATTCAATCAAGTTCAAATAAATTTTTTAAACTTGTAGTGGTTGTTAATACAGTTTTTTTTTCTTAAATATTAATTCATTAATTACCAGTTTTGACACCAACTTAGATTTGTCTCCATTTTTGTAACAATGTAACTTTTAAAACAATGACAAAAGTTTAGATATGTCTCATTGTTTTAACAATGTAATTTTTAAAACAATGACAAAAGTTGGCGTTGAAAACCGGTTTTTCAGCCAAACCGGCCCATTGTTACAATAATGCAGACAAATATTATATAATATAATAAATATATGATATATATATATATCAGGTCTACCGAAAAGTTCTGTCCTTTTTTTAGAATAAAACAAAAAAAATAACTTTTTCATGCCTTGAATAAATTTTATTGAATAATATGATTGCCACCATTATTTATGACTTCTTGCCAGCGTGAGAGCAATTTGTATATCCCATTTATAAAAAATGTCTTATTTCTAGAGGCCAAAATTTGAACCAGTGCTTATCTGATATATTCTTCGTTCTTGAATTTTTCCCCTGCAAAAAATTTTGTAAGGACAGAAACAAGTGATAATCGGAAAGTGCTAGGTCCGGGGAGTATGGTGGATGCGACAGAATTTCTCAACCTAGCTCTGCGACTTTCTGACGAGTCCCCAAAGTAGCATGTGGCCTGGCTTTGTCATGAAGCAGTATGATGTCCTTCCTGTTGAACATCACCGGACTCTTTTCTTGGAGTACTGTTTTTAATTTATCCAATTGATGACAGTACCTCTCCAAATTTAGCCTTTCATTTGGTTTCAACAGCTGAAAATGTATTGGTTCTCGCATGTCCCACCATATACACAACATTCTTTTGTTCAGGCTCTACTTCGATTTAGAGGAGGAAGGGGCAGGTTTTCCAGGTTCACAATATGCCCTTTTCCTTATGATGTTATCATAGGTGATCCATTTTTCCTCCTCAGTTATAATCCTGACCAAGAAGAGTTCGATTTTGTTCGAAAAAATTACAGTCAACTTTAGTATCTAAAAAGCAAAGATTTTACTCTTAGTATTTAGTAAGTTTTTCTCTCGAACACATTTGATGCTGTTTTCTAGCGAAAAAGAAATTTGAAACACGATTTAGATTTC